>VYZM01017349.1:931-25518 GCA_013398915.1 Dromas ardeola | reverse complement strand
AAAAAACAAAACCACACCTTTCTTAAAGCACATATATAACTTTTAATACTATAAAACGATTATCATTAATTACTTAATTCATTAACTTTATTATATTTTAAACCACTCTCATTGTATTGAGTAATAAAAATTACATAATTTGACAAGCTGCTTGATGTCGTCTTTTCCTACTCCTATATGATACCTGCTTTAAAACATTAAGCATTTTCTGTACTATACAGTTTTTATCTAAGAATGTATTCTCAATTACTTATGCTGCCACTCACATGATACAGGTCAAAGACCTGCATAACCTCTCAAGCATAACTTCTGAGCTGAATTATGTAGAAGGTATCTTCCATTTATTTACTAAAATGCCACACTTTAATCATAGGTCAATGAAGAATAAAAACTTCTCATTAGAAATTAAATACCTATGAAAAGTGTGTCTGCATTCTGACTGGTATATAATGGGAAAAATCAAAAAAGCTGGTGATTGTTGTAATTACATACTTTCCAACCCTATGGTAGATCACTCTCTATGAAATGTCAACCAATGCTACAGGGCAAAACCAGCAGAGAACATGAGGAATGGGTAATTTAAAATGAAAATCTGTGCTTCTGGCTTCTCACTCTGAGAATTCTACTACATTAGAAGAGGTCTGGAGAATTATTGCTTTTGTAAATAAGAGATTTAAAATCCAAACTAGATCAGAAGCATGAATTTGTCTTTGTGATAAGGAAAGAATTTGTTATCCACATGTTATTCACTTGTTTCTCTACATTATTGGTAGCTACTTTTACAACATTTTATATAAGATAGAAAAATCTACTGTGAATCTGCTGAGGCACAAAAAGGTATATTAGAGGACATACAATAAAGTTTAATTTCATAGAGGAGTTTTGAGAAGTTATATTTCTGATATATTCTGATCTCCCTTCCCCCGAACTCTGATGCAGCAGCAAGAAATGGGAAAATGAATGTGTAATGAGGATAATATTTTCCCATCTAAGGAGCAGGAGGTTTATTATTCTTCCAATACTTCTGTCAGTGAGGCATTGGTTAAAAAGAGAAGGACACAAAATAACAAAGACTTATTACTAACTAATCTATATTTTAATAAAACATGAAGAAATACACAAAGTAAAATATTGCATACAAAGAGATGCAGAAGAGACTGTACCAGACTTTACTGGACTTGTGTGATCTGATTTATGTTTACAATAAGAGAATTACATTAAATGTTTCAGGGCTATAAACAGTCAAAGTGTTCCGGGAAAAACTGCTGAATGTTTCAAGTAAAATGAATATGAAACAACTCCAAAAGCTTTTAAAACAAAAAAAAAAAAAAAAAAAACTTCCACATTTTGTCCTACAAGAAAAACAAAGCACACAAATCATTTTAGATACTTAAACCTGAAGCCTTTCATTAGGATGCAGTTGGAACTACATTAATCCCTTCAACAAGGTAGACAATTTGTCCAAAAAATGTTACTGGGCAATAATGAAATGAATCGACTGAACAACAGTTCAGAAAATAACACAGCAGGCTCCAAGTTCAATTTGGAGCAGTAAATGGAATTATTAGGATTCATGATCCCACATCACTCTGCTTACCAAGCCACTGACAGTAGTTTTTGCTCTACTTCTCAGATAAGTGAGAGCTCACATAGCTGAACAAACTCAGTGCTGATAGGCTATGGAAGGACCCCCTATTTTGGGGGTTTTAAGGTATTTTATTTGAACTACAACCTTATTAGACAAAAGACTGTTACCCTCATTCAAGAAAACTGTCACAGTAACAGAGCAGCTTTTACATCTACAAGTGCTTTTAATTGGTCTCAGCTGCATGCGATTAAGTTAGACAGGTAGAGGAGTCAGAGTTCACAGCAGTTACCTACATGGAAAAAATCACAATTCAGCAAAGACACTGAAGGCTCTGTTTCATTTAAGGCTATTTCTCTATTTAAAAAAAAAAATCACAACTATACAGACAATACGTGGCAATGTCTTCACTCAAGTAGACATTAGGAATTTGGGCAGACTCTCTCTCCTCAGCAACTGCCTTAGTCTGTACATATAGCCTATATCTTTTCCCATGTGTAGTTCAGTAAGAAAGTTCCTGCTGCACTGTGTGTGATAAATCATTTCTTTAATGACTCATATGTAGCAACGTTGTCTTCTATTCCACCTTCTCCTCACCCTCTTTCTTACCAGTGACACTGTTCGGCATATTGCTGCTCAAGTCCCTCCTTCTGAGACGAGAGTTGGATCCAGGGTCCAAAACAGCAGCCAAGACAGTCCCACTCCCTCCTGCACCATCTTGGTCCTAATCTTAGGTTCTGTGAGATTATGAGATGCTCAGGCAAAAGATGAAGGCAGGGGAACTTTTATCTACCCGTTCCTGAGAAAATGAATGAATGTTTTCTTTTCACATTTGTACAAGGACTTTACAACAATTATTCGCATGTTCATCATGAGGAGATTAAATTTTTGTAAGATTTTCTACTATTGAGAAGCTGATGGCAGTAAATGGGTAAAAGGATAATTCTGTAATTTGTGTCTATACCAGTAAGCTTTCTCATTTCAAGGTTAAAGTTTTATACGCTTATCTAAGGGATCCTTTCGTAGCTTATGAGCTAACACTCCAGGTTAAGAAGATCTGAGGTATGTAATAAGAACAAGCTGCTGAAAGAACACTCTTTGTCTAGAGCCTTGACCTGTCACTCCTCTAAGCATGCTGCAAAGCTCATTTTTTACCATTCTCTGTTTGGGTTGTGAAAGTGGAATATATTTATGGGCTGTGCTTACTCCAATTATGTTGTAATTATTAATGCATAGGAGAGACAGCTAAACTTTAGATGAACGCAGATAACAGATACAAATAATGGGGAAATGTAGATATGAAAATACAGTTTTATGGTGTAGACTTCTAAACATCAGTAGGCAGGAGGTTTCACACCCTGTTTTCTAGAAATATAGCAGCACAATTTTGCAGGCAGTGGAAGAAAGATTCCAGAAGCCGAAAGGCAATAGCCACTAAACCACAGTACAATTTCTGTAACCCAATTAAGCTCATTGACTACTTAAACACTGGAACAGTGTTTAGTGTGCCATTATAGTAGATCTGTAACCAGACAGATAAAGGGGAGGGGAATCAAAAGCAGAGACTTAGGAACCTGAGAGGCTCTTGAATCTCTGTTGGGAAAAATTTAAAGAAAAGAAAAGACTTTTCTGTTTTAATTTTAGTGCCTGGAGCATATAAATGCATTGTATAGCATTACTTCTTTCAATGTGTACAACTGTAGTTGGATACAACTGAACAATACATACATATGAATCAAAATAATTTTATGGGGCTAATCTGATGAAGGACATTAGAATTTTGTATTTTTAATGTAAACTTTTTGCATGTTTTTGATTCGTATTATTAGCTCACCAACAACAAATGTACTGCAGAAAGGATAAGATACTCTTATAGAAAATGAAGAAGTTATTGTACCATTCAATGGGTAGTTCCTGTAATAAAAATGGAAAAATTCTTACTGTCGTCTACTTAGAAATGCAGAAGATATAAGTTTATCACTAACTGCAGTATCATATGTATGAATATATCCCTAGCCCACAACCTTCTCAGAATATGATCCTTTCCTTTTAACTTTTCTCTAGAGTGCCTAAACTGTTGGTATTTTACAAGATGCATACATATATTTGTATTTTTGTCATTTCAAAAAGGACTGAAATTCAACATTCTGCCTGGATTGCTCGAGAACTACACCACTTCTGTTTCTTTGAATATCAGATATATTAGAGAAATACAAGTATCTCCTTATGTGATTGTTAAAATTTTATTCTTCACAAGTGCTTGCGACTTCAGAAATTTTGAACTATACAACCAAGACGTCCAATCAAAAAGGACAATAGGACAAAGAAAAGGGAAAGCAAGTACTCTCACCAGTAGTAAGCTCTTTCCCAGGTATCTTATGACTTATCCTAAAAGCTTAAATTAAATAGGAGGTACCTCTAAGGTCAGATAGTTCTTTTGGCTTTCAAAGGTTGTTTTACATCAGGTAAAGATGTAAGCTATAGAAAACCACAAGACATACATATAGATAAAAGCTTATTAGGTTTATTCCTTACATCCTCCTAATTTAATTTTTCAACACAATTTCATATGAGCTTAAAATTTGTGGGCTCCTGTGAATGTCCCAAAGAAATCACATAGACCCTAGCCTGGATTTAACGAAAAAAAGACCACAAAAAAAATTAGCATTAATAACACTGAAATAATTTATTTTCTTATATTTTGCCCATGTACTGTGTGATATTCTGATGTCAAATGGTTTGACAAACCCTCCCAGAACGACTTATGCAATCTTTTAATCAGTCATGCAGTTACATTCAAAACCCTACATAGTTTCTTTAGATAGGTGATAACTGAACTATTGCGAGTGGACTGACAACTGGGCATATTTTCCATTTGGTATCCAGGAAAGACGTCATATTTACAACAATGTCATTCATGACACCTGCAGTACCTTATAACTTTGATGCATCATTCTTATTTTGATTTTGATGGTGGCTTTAAAGGAAATACTACTTAGAAAATTGAATGCAACTGCAACATCAGTTTCTACTTTTATCACCTTTCAACTACTTCAGTTCGCAAATATTTGTCAGTATCTGAGCTCTGACAGCATAATGTGCATTTTCTGCTTACACATCATTATCAAATAAAAAAAGTTTCTGCAATGTACCCTTTCATCACAGCAGGCTACGTTATATAGTGTATATATATTATGCAGTGTATACACATATATATACACACACACTGCACAATTCACTGTATTCATATTACACAGGAATATATCCTTCATCTCAAAAAGCTGCCTTAAAACAGAATTGATAGGAATAAAATCTATTTTAAAATGTATTTCGTAACTTAAAGTGTTAGATATAGTTTAATATATATAACAAGAAAATCTGCTAAGAGAACACCATTTAAAAAGTTACCATGCAGAGGGAAAAAAAGTGCGTAATCTCGTAAATTCCAAGTAATCATCACTATTTACGTACCTTTTAAAAAAATACATGTTAATTGATGGTGATGGGTGAGACTTTGTTCAAGAAACTAAGTGAACACAGAAAGCTACCTCTTTGTAGTAAAGTAATTATGAAATAAACATTACATATTTATTGTGTTCCTTTATAAAACATAGCAAAAAATAAGTACCCTTACAGCCCAACATTTTGCTGACTACTTCCTGGTATGCATCAGTGTGAGCCTACAAGTTTCAATATGTTTGATCCTTTACTCTCAATACATGAAGCAACAAAGATGTGAAGAAAAGAAAAAGCAAGTGTAGGTTGCCCTTTAAGATGCATGCTTTTCAGCATGCCTCTCACAGCACATAATGAAGTTCATGGCTTCCTTAAAGGTTGAAGCAATTGTTCACTTTACCCTGAGTGACCTCTGCTGGCAAAAATAACTTACAGACACACACACGTTAGAACTCCCCGCTAAAAGCACATTTACTCTTCAGTCTTGTACATAAACACACACATACAGAAGCACAGTCACACTCATTTTTCTTTATATCAGGTAGATGTATACATAAAATCAAGATACTTGCGTGTTCAGTCAGTGAGTGTACAAGAAGCATTGACTAAATTTGTTGAGGCACTCAGTTCCAGCTTCTCCCAGAGTCTTTTAAAGAACTATACAACAAGACTTTGGTTTAGAGGCAGTATATTTGAAGTAGCAGCTGCCAAATAACTAGTGGCATATGAAGTATAAGCCTGGAGTTTACTTTTACATATAGGTCTGGGGTAATACTGTGGTACAGAATGGTTTCTTCCATTCATCTTTTGAGAAGACACGTCTGAATCTGTAATACAGCATTGTAATATTAGCAAATAGAAGTCAGTCTTTTAGACTGATCTCTGGTTTCACATATCCTTAATGGAGTATAACTAAAAATAATTTATTTTGCAATATATCAGGATAACATGAAAGGTTTCCATTCACTGCATATCTCTAATTTAAAATGGTTAGAACTATGAGATCATTATAATCCAGAAAAACAAAAGACAACTAAATTATATTAATTTACAGTGTGATGCATGCATTATAAAAATATTCACATACTACTACATTAGAAATGGCAAGAAAACACATCAAAGTACTAATTAAGAACAGGTACCTCCAAAGACCCACAGGTTTTCATATCTATCAGTAAATATTTCTAAGATAGAGTGAAAAAGACCTTTACAGATGCAAAAGATGTTTCATGTTTTTGATACTGTAACTGATATCTAAACTCTGAGGTCTTCCCAAAAGTGTCACAGTAGATGCAGTTGATGCACTCTAAAGAGTCTTGACCAAGAAAATTATTACAATTCATGACTGCTGATCACTGCAATATTCTGTCTTATTTAACAATGTCCATGGAAAAAAGAGAAACATATTAGGTCTCTGCTTCAGCAAATACTGAAATCTATTTATATGCAAATAAGCTACCCATTATTAGTATGAGAAGAGACATAGGCATAAAGGAAGAAATAAATTATCACTGGAAACCCTTAATGAAATCTATTTCAAAACATAACATTTTACAAGAGCCTTCACTCATGTTATATTTGTTCAAGCCTAGAAGGGAATTGGTGAGTTCTGCACTTAGATGAGAACCGATACCACATTATTTCCCATGCCAATTTGTTATATAAAATTCATTTATCCTTCCTTAGGAACAACTTGATAATTGTAAATCTCCTTTTTCCTTATAAAGAAGTGTATTCGCATGCTACGATGCAATTTCATGCTCATTTTCCTACTGGCAATTTTAAATTATTTCCATTTTTTGTTGAATTATGAACGTAAGAATGTGGAAAAAGATCAAGATTGTACATTTTTATTCTAAGAATATGAATCTTCAAAGGATAAGGCTTGATTTCATGGCTGAAAATCCCAACTTAGATCCAATGCCTGCTTTTTTTTTTTTTTAAAAAAAAAAAAAAAAACAACCAAAGAAAAAGCCCAACCCCTTCCTGCCTATAAATAACTTGTTAATAGTCTAAAATCTGTTTCACTTAAATAAACAATGTTAGATAGCTCAACTGAAACATACAGTGAATACCACAAAGAAAAGTAGGAAATAATTTAATGATAACTTCCAGCGTTTAGAGCCTTGAACAGCTGAAGCTGAGCTCAGATGTCAAAATTCTAAATACCAGCTCTTCTTACTTCTCCAAGCCC
Source organism: Dromas ardeola (assembly GCA_013398915.1). Lineage (NCBI taxonomy): Eukaryota > Metazoa > Chordata > Aves > Charadriiformes > Dromadidae > Dromas > Dromas ardeola. Next base: position 18,283 of record VYZM01017349.1, on the reverse strand, counting down.
ATGATTATTTTCCTTCCCAGAAGATGAGCTCATGTAAACTAGAGTTAAGGGGAGACAGGCACACGAAGTTTGACACTGTACTGTGGTACCTTAAAATTAAAACAACTTTTTTTATTCCAAATTTTCAGCCAACTACCTCAAAGATCATTCTCTGAATACATAATTTTAAATAAATCCCATTTCTGTGAAATCCTATTGAGTACCTTGGGAACCTCATTCAGCAGAACCTCATAAAATTCCCCCCCGCTACTACTTCTAGCCCCAGTCCCAAGACAAAAATACCTCAGTGTGGTGTAACCAAAAGAGAGGCTCCCTGCATCTACAAGGTGAAAGTATGCTAAGCAGGATGTTATTAATCTTTGCGTGACTTGAATCCCAACATAAGCACACTAAAATAACAACTAGTGACAGTATCTAAGTATTCTGTAGCATTGCTAATACCAGTAACAAAATACGAGCACTTTTTAATATAGCTGAGCAAATTTATATAAACGACATACAAGTACACACAGTCAGATGGAGACTTGTGGTGTCATTGCAAAAGAGGGAACAGGAAAACATATGCAAGCAGTAAAACCTTCAAGGAAGGATGTATAACAGGCAGGGAATGTGTGTGATGGAGCCAGAACAAGTCCCAGTCCCAAAAATAAGATGAGAGGAACTGCCTGGAGCAGATGAAATCCTCGCCCTTTTCTTTTGAAGAGGAGGTGAGGAGCGTAAAACAGCAATGATGAGTGCTGAAAAATGGGGAAGAAAAAGGTCGCCCTTCGGCTTCAGCTCCCCTTATCAAAGAGGGCTGGAGCCTGGCCCCTCAGCCTCAGCAACTGAGACCAGCGCGGACCACCGCCACCAGCACTAATGACACGGCATCCGCTCCGTGGGGCTGTACGCGCACAGCTAATGTGGGATATGATCGTTAAGGACCATCTGTTTGAATACTTAGTGATAATGATTGATAATGAGCCAGAGCTAACCATTAGCACAAAGTGTATCGCTAATGAATGTCAGTCAAGCAAAAGGGTGCTCTGAAGTTTGCAACCAGCCTGATCCATCCATCTTCCAAACACGCCCGCCCCAGCGACCTCTCACTCCCTAACTTATATATAGATATACACTTGTTCAGTTGCAACAGTGCACTCAAATATGGGGAATGACACCTACAAAATGAAATTACTGAAAATTACTAGTCACACTGCAATAAGAAGATCTGAATGTTAATGTTATTTCTGTGAAACTATAAAAGGATCTTTTTAATGCAAGCAACACAAACAATCTTCAATTTCACCATCCTATTTAAGCATATACTTTCTCTATCTTAATCCTTCACTTCCTAAATAAAATTGAATGGTTAGCAGATTTATTATATTGTCACTGACCTTTTTTTGGGTATTGCTGAATTAGTAATTCCAGACATAATCTTATCCTGAATTACAGACTAGCTCTAGCAAACAACAGTCAACTCAGTAGCTAATGTATGTTAAGAAGGACTTTAAGAAACATGCTTTCACTGTCCATTCTTATAATTTATGAATTCATAGTGACACCTCAAAAATGGGGCATTTGCCAATAATGCTTTCAGTCAAATTTTGAACTATCTCTACCTCTGCTTCCAGTATCAGTGGCACAAAAAAACTGTAAAGAACAAAAGAACAAGAAAATTTCCTTAATGGGTATAATAAATCAAAATTACATCAGTAAGAAGCAATTATAGCATATTTAACTTCATAGCACTCGTACCACTCAAGTCAATCTCTGAAATTATGTGTTAATTTCCATTCAAGTGATATTAAAAAAAACCCTAAAGGTTTCCCAAAACGCACCTCTTCTTTGACCTTTTCATTGATCAAATTATCCCATATTCCCTCACAACCTTTTGACTATAGTGACACTATTAGAAAGGCCACAGCTGTTTAACTTGCTGCTGTTGAAATCTGCCAACAATAGCATTCATAACATTACTAAAAGGATGTATATTTCAAAGACTGTGGTCTCTTTATGCCTGGAACTATTGTCGTACCTCCCGGTTGCTTAGAACCTACAAGCTGCTCAATAGCAATCACTTTTTCGACACTAATTTTCAGCTCTGGGTATAAGATGAAGGGAGGTGGGAGCAGTTCTGAGTATTTCAGTCCTTCTGTATAGGGAGGGATGACTCCTACCTGAGATTCACATTGGTATATATCAGGACTACTGCTTTATATTTAAGTATGTAATATAAATGTTAAAGAAATGTTTATTTCAAGTTTTCCCAAAAATAGAAAGAAAATCCTGAATGACCCAGGACTAACTGATGTTAACAGAATTGAATTCATTAAGGTTTTCAATGGATTGTCTAAGCAGAAAAATACACTTCATATACTCCGTTTCTTAGATAAAATGATGATCTGGAACTAAAAATATATGATAAACATACACTAACATACCTGTGTATGAGTATTATTTTATTAGACTTTTATGAACTCAAAATTGTATACAAGTATGATACAGTATTTAAATACCTTCTTTTCTAAAATGGAGTATCCGAAATATAGATACATCCTGGATTTAATAAGCCTCTTACCACCAATTTTATGCTCACTTCAACTAAAGCAGGTTAGAAATTGATATTGATGTCACAGGACACACGATTTAATTGATTATTTAATGACTAGCAGTCAACTTAAAGATAATTTTGTCACTGTGCTTGCAATAAATGGCTTAAATGTATGGAACTATTGGCTAATTACTATTCCCAACCATACCCCTTGAATCCTTGAAGACAAGAAGAATCAGGAAAGTATAGCCTTTTTTTGTTCATTTTATTTTCATCATTTCTAGATAAATATATCTGTACTAGACTAACTAGTATCATTTTTCTTTATTAGCTCCAATTTTATTCCTTATTCTAACAAATGATATTACCAAAAAGACTTTCCTTGCCTACAACTTGCACCAACAATTACAACAATTACATGAAATACGAAATATTGAAATTTGTCATTTGAGTTGGAAATAACATGAAATAAAAACGCACAATGCTAAATTGTTGACACTGTCTTCATAAGCTTATGAAAGAAACAGTCTATCATCCACAGAGTACTGCTTCTGTAGCCCTCTGCTAATCTGGCCTAACTTCAGACACTTTGCAAATATCCAAAAAAAATCCAGTAAAAACTCAGAAATCATTTCCTTCATCTAACTAATTCTAGAAGAGATCAAGCGGAAGGAGAAAACCATATCCATTCCAACAAACTCACAGAGAGTAATCTCAGCAGTTGTGGAAACGCTACAATTTAGCCAACATAAGAATTAGTCAGTATCAATCACTTAGCACCAGAAAACAGTGGCAATGACAATAACTATCTCAACAGCAAGATGACTGCATGAGAAGCATCACTGATATATAACTATTACTATTCAGCACATGGATGGAGGTAACATTCAACTTTCCAATTACCAGTTTAACCAAATTACAACTATACAAGAACACTCTGCCTCTGCAAATGCCTATGGGTCCAAGCAGCATCTAAACAACATATCGATGTCTGGGGAATTAGATAACATTTTTTATTCGATAACTTTAAAAAAAAATCATTCCATCATCAATTAGCTACTTTTAACAGAACTTCCCATCATGACAACCCCCCAAAAGAGATCACCGCAACAAAAAATTGAAATGCCATACAAAATGCAATCATATCTGGCATCTTTACATAAGGAAATCAACAGTGATGTGCTCAATAAAATACACAAGAACTCATCTTTTCTCCCTCTCTCACTCAAAAAAAAAAAAAAAAAAATCTATGCAGGTTTTAACATCCAAAACCTAGCAGTTAAACCTGCAGGCAGAGCACAAGCTACAGTAATTTAATCATTACATTATATAGTAATTTAACCATTACATTAACAAGGCTAAAAAGCTACTCTCTGATAGTTCCTGCTATGAACTACAGAGAAGAACTACATAATTATTTAAATTCACAATTATGGTTAAATCACTTCTCCATAAAGTCCAAGAAAAAAAAAAAAGAAAAAAAAAAAACAACAAACAAATCATCTTTCTTCACCTCCTCCCACCACAGGTTTATTACACACACTATCCAGACAAAGAAGAATGAGAATCCTGGCAGGTCCACTACTGTGTCATTATGGGAACCCTTTAAGAAATTACTAGATCATCAAAACCGTCCTTAAAGACGTTCTCTCATAATCCAAAGAGCAAATTTTCTCCAAGATAGATCCAATTTCTCCTGAAAAATTATGCAACATAATCCGTCTTTCCACACTTCAGGGCAGCAAGAATGCCACCACCAGTCTGTGTGCCAGCCTTCCAGCCTATGATGGCATCATGACCTACCAGGAGTACTCACAAGAGCAAGACAAAATGTTCACAGTTCTCTGTGTCCAGAGATACATATTTCTGCTAAACCCACACCAATCATTTAAGAAATAACATTTAATAACCAACACGTAATACACTGATAAGATCCCAAAATATTCTACTTCTCTCATGAGACATGCTGAAGAAGAGATTTAAAATAACTGCATCACTAAGCCCTTGTTAAACCTGAGAGACACATATGTTTCCTTCATTTGCACCTGAAGCCTGTACTTTATAACTGATTTCCACCACGAACTAAGTATTATTCTGTCAGGCTAACTCTGGAATCTGCCTACATCAACATATTTTTCCTAGGCACTGTGATGACCATCCAAAGTGTCAACATCAAAATTCTCATATACAGAAAACCCACAAACACAGCTTGTTCCATTGAACCAGTCATCATCCAAAGTCAGTCTCAAACAACCTTCAATACACAGCTAGGTGCTCTCAGAACACCACGTTCGCTCTGGAAAGAACACATATGAGACCCACCAAAATGATCCTTTATTCAAGAACAATACTACTCAAAGAAATACATTGATTTAAAAAATAAAAATAAAAAAAAAACCACAACTATGAATTAAAAGGAAATAGTTTTCTTTAATACAAAATCAAAGTACAAATCATGTAATCCAAGCTGTCACATACTACCCTACCAAGACACTAATACTACAAATCATTAAACCATTGCGATCTACACTGGCAGAAAGAAATCCTATCAGAATGGTGCCTCCTAACCTTCAAATGCTCCCAGGCTTAACTAAAGTCATCATTAGATGCAAATTGCCCAGTCTAGAAAGCACCAAATTAAACTAAGTATGATTGAGGAGAAAATGTAAGTCTGCTAATATGCTTCCAAAAAGTCATGATAAATACCCCCCAAAACAGAATAACCAAGCACCCAAGATTTTAGTCTTCCATCTCCTGAAATGTAGTAGACTTAATCCAGTGCTAACCCATAGCTAAGCAAACATACAAAAAACAAATTCCACAAATTAGAATTAACTCAGTAGGAACTACTGCTGAGATAGTAGGAACTACTACTGAGAGAGAACCATCCTACTACTCAGATAATCAACAAAACTTAAAAATATCAAGCAACATATGGAAGTATATTTTTATAGACCAATTACTACTTTGATATCTCTCTTTCTCTCTAAAATATTAGTATTCCTTCCAAAAATTCAGCTAGAAACAAAAAAATGATAACTCTATTGGATGCCAAACACCATAGACTCCATAGAGGCATCCTGTTATGACATAATTCAACCTCCCTGTTCTCCATTAACTTCATACAATCTATCTTCTTTTTCCCTAGTAAATAACCCTCATATCCCCTCTTTCTATGTCTTTCTCACATCAAAATTCTCTCCCCTCCACAGGTGACAGCTACATTTCCTTTGAGATAATCTGGTGCATAGCCAATTACATTCAACGCAATTGTTTGCACATTGTATTTTGCTTTGAAATTTGGTGCTTCTCTGAGAGCAGAGGAAGGGCCTGTGTCCCACAGTCATTCTTTTGCACTTGCAAGTTTCCGTCAGAACCACAGAATAGCCATCAATTTAAAATACAGTTTATTCCATCTCTGATTTAAGACTTGAATCCTCAGAGAAGGTGAAAAAAAAGAAAAAAAAAGAAAAAAGACAGACTTTAATCTTTTAGTTCCTTTTTAAAGGAAGATAAGGGGGAAAGGAAGGAAAAGTGAAACCAGGGACAACTGAGAGAGATTGAAAGAGATTTGCTCGAAGTAATGCTGCAGCTCTCTATCTTTTAGTACAGATTAGAAACGACCATCAGGAACTGCTTGAACGTGGTAACAAACAGAAAAGTGACTACAACTACTTGTACGATTTGTAATCAGAGATTAGGAGAAACACAAACGTCCCTTCAGCAAGTTCTGCTTATCCCACAGCCAACTATTCCTAAGCAAAATGACAAGATCAAAAGTAAGATTTATCTGTGTTATTCTCAGTAGAGAGGTCAAGACCCAATACGGTTTTGCAGTGTGTAGTTCTCATTTGCAAGCTCATTTTGCACCTGTGAATGAGAACTCAGTTTATTATACTCAGTGAAAGAAAATGGACATAATTTATTCTTAAGATAATGAAAAGCATTTGGTATGGCAAAGAGATGATCACCATCGCCTTCAGTTTTAAAATTTGTGATAAAACATTTTCCTTTCAGTTAATGGACTGAGCCGATTGTTAGGTTTGCAAAATCTTCCCTTATATAAACTCCTTTCTCATAATAATCTTGAGTAACTTCCTGACATATTCAGCGTTTGCCAAATCTGACAAAAATCTGAGGATATTTGAGAAAATCTGGCACAGATTTTCTCAAATCTGAGCCCAGATTAGAAGCACTATCTTCAAACTTGAAGATGCTTTTCAGGTTTTTTTATGTGTTTGTTTCTGTGAGGGCTGTTTTATTTTCAAGCTCTAAAATACTTTTCAAAGTCGAAAAGGAGATAAAAATACAGCTTTAGCTTAGGGCAAAACATCTAGTCACACTTGTATGATTTTAATTGGACTGCTATATGAAAATAGGAGAAAATTAAAATTTGTGAAAGACAACTGGTTTATATGAGAAAAATTAATAGCTAAAATCTCACTTTGGTGTATGTTGAGTGGATAATTGATGCTCTGGGGATCTCTACTATCTATGAAAACATACATCCTAATAGAAAGAAAATTAAGCACTACACCTTTTTAAATAGTCCCAAAATATTAGCAACCCTCATAAAACTAAAAACCTGGGAAGAAAAACAAGATTCACAGTGTGCCCAGAAAGGTAAAAATTATATTTTATGTGAACAACCCATACTTGAGAAAACCTACATGCCAAAATGTCCTTGAATGCATTTACTTGGATTATCTGCAGTATAAGGTAACCAATTCAAAAGTGAATGAAAAAAATAAAGATTTTTGACGTGATTATCACATAGAACTGGTACTACTGAATACATTCTTTTTAAATTATAGAATAAAATTATAGAATCATTTTACATAAAATTCAAGACCATCATCAGTCACTACATCACACACAGCACTGCCACATGTACTGGGAGCTGCATTGCTTTCATCAAGTCACATAGAAACAATAATGCCTTTCATATCAGTTTCATTGGCAGTTCTTGTCATTGTTTTTGTCAAAAGCATAGGCATTTAATCAAAGTTTCACAAATTACTTGTGATTTCACAAATTCTAAAAAGATTTAGGGTTTTTTTTTTAAATAGCAATCGACATTTTGCAGATTAAAATTTTACAAATACATACAATGACTTGTGATTTGGGCTGGACTGGCCACTGGAACAAACGACAGATGTTCTCCCCCACCTCACTCTCCAAGGAAAGGCGGGGGAGAGAGAGAGGGAGAGAGAGAGAGAGAGACTTACGAGTTTAGGAAAAGACTAAACTACTTTAATGAAAATATGAATAAAATAATAAAAAATGGAAAACAATGAAATATATACAATATATACAAACCGTATCAAGCTCACAGGATGACGATTGTGTCACTGACAGGCATGGGGAAAGTCCCAGACTGGACTCAGTGACAGTCGGGAGCTGAATTCCGGATCTGGATTCAGGAATGCACAGATTGGGACCAAAGGGAGACAACAGAGTGAGTCCTCCTTGGACGCCAGCCATTGAAGAAAGAGAGCTGACCCTTTGATCCCTCAGCTTTTATACTGAGCATGATGCAGATGGGACGGAATACCCTGTTGGTCAGTTTTGGGTCACCTGTCCTGTCCGCTTCTCCCAACAGGTGTGACTCCTCTATGCTTTTCCACTTCCAACCCTCCAACACGGCAAATCACAAAGTTATTGGTTGTTATAGCAATAAGTGTAAGTAAGAGCCTCTCTGCATACCATTCCTTGGCATAAATTACAAATAATCAGGTCTTATCACTCTGAGAACGAACAGTGTCTCCATAATATGCTGTTAATTTCAGAGTTCAATTAGTTAGAAGAGGCTTATCTAAAAAGTCAAATTACCGAACAGAAAATTGGTTCTGTTTTACCTCAAACCAGGACTTTACCCATTTAGCGCCAACCTGGGTCACTTCTACTGTGTTTTTTTTTTTCATTTCAGAGCTTCATCTAAATCACTGCTACTAACGAGGCACAGCTGATTTGCTTTCACCTTTCAGGCAAAGCTGTTTAATAGTGTCTTTTAACAAGCATGCCTCCTCCTGCAAGTTGCTAGCCGAAACCATTTATCTGGTATCATTCAGGAACACAGCTGACCCATTGTAACTATCTGAGACACAGAGGTCTAGAAGTACATAAGAGGTAAGCTTGCAGGTAAAGAGGAAGCTGCAACAGTGGCAGCAATAAACTAGTCCAAATCTACTTAAAAATATTAAAACAATAACTCTTCAAATAAGTAGAATTATTTTGTGTATGTGCAAAAGTGTTGCTAAAGTTATATAGTAAATACAGACAGTTAAACATTTATAATTCATAGTGTAACACTATTTAAAGCACTGTGATAGAGCTTTTACTACAGCACAATTGTTAGCATGCATGCTGATTTAATGAACCATACTTCAGAAAAGTAGTAAAGGTTATCATACTAAAGAATGGAACCATAACATTCCTTCTACTACCAACTTTTTCAAAAGGCTAAGTTCACTCCAGAAAATATTACAGAAAAAAAAAGTTACCAGGAGGTATAAATGGCGTCAACAGGTCAGATATTCAATAGTTTTTCCTTGAGCATATCAGTTTTTATTTTTACCATTAATTTGATATCTAAATTTCAAGACAAAATATGTCATTCTGATTTAGCAGGTCTTTTTAAGTATTTTCTTTAATTTTCCTTATTAAATAACTCTTCACTTCCCACAAAATAGTCCTCAATGGTCACTGTCTTTTCTTCCTTCTTTCTTGTTTTTTTTTTATACTTTAATAGAATAAATGTATTTTTCTTTTAAGTCTGCGAAATGCAGCAGATTTGATTTTCAAATGACAATGAATCACTTCTAGCAACATTTGGAAAAACAAACAACCAAAACGTAATTTTGAACTTTCAGGAAAATTAATATTGTGTTAACATCCTCAAATCTGATGCATATACAAACAGGAGAATTACGTATATTAATCCCAAATATATGTAAAAAAGAGACTTGTGTCTAACAGCTGACAAACAGAAGTCCAATCCATTATCCCTCAGATTGCAAGTCTTTTCTCTGTTGAAAGCAACAGGCCTCAAGGATTTCTGATAAGACACACATTTGTACATGTTAAAGTGCTATGCAATAATATATGAAGAAAATTGCACTTGTGTGTGATATAATTACCCATGTGTTAACTCCAACCCTGGTTTGCAAGTTTACCATCCCTAAATCATTCCACAATGCCAAAACAAGTTTTGTTTAAGGCTGACACACCAGGAACAGATATAAAGCAATTTTTGTAAGTACAGCAACTTAGTAGGTATAAAGTCAGGTTTGTGTGCTTTGATGACTACTACAATTTCCACTAATCCACTGTTTTACCGTGTGCCCTACCAGGTCTATCCAAGACCATTTTGGAACAGGAGATAAATGGAGCACAGAATTGCCCTGTCTTGACAAGATTCCTCTCATCTTCACTTGCCTCATCTGTAAAACGCGGTATTTACCTACCATGAAGAGGAATAGGTTTACACCTTGCAAAAACAAGGGTTATGAAATACAGAAGAGCTACTGTGAGAAACCAATGGAAACTACAGGGAAAGAATGCAAAGCCTCAACCTCTAGGCTGCCCCTAAACTAAACATTGCATTCCGATTAGGACAAATAATGACCATTGTTTCAAAATGAAAGTTTAATTTTAGAGTTTAATTCCTCTTTTTTCCCTCCATTCTATTAATTCATCCTTAGACGTTTATGCCACACAAGGCCCTGTCTATTCATCTCTAATCCACTTGAGTGAGATTGTGGAGAGCCAAGCATTGTCACTACAGAGTACTGTGTTTCCATCTAGATTAGTTATTCAATAAATCTGCTGAGGATGTGGTAAGAGGAATATGCCGGGGAAACTTCAAAACCTGGAGGGTGGAAAGTGGCAGGTGAAGGCAACTGTGCAAGACACTTGCTCGTTCCTCAGACTTGGTCAGCAATTTTGTGCTAAATGGTGGTGACTTCACAGGCACAAAGCTAAAGGAATAAGATGTGTCTTAATAGTGAACAGAAATGAAGTCCAAATGCATATTCAAGGATGCAGAAGTGACCCTGAACTCACTGGCTATAAAAGAAGGAAAAGAACTGAAAGGAGTAGGGCCCCAGGCTGTAGCGAAGGACACAAAACAGGTTCCTAGAGGTTTCCAAGACAATATTCTTCTACGAGTAAGAGAGAAACAAACTTCTTAAAAAGTAATTTAGAGATTCAGAAGGGTTATAAAACATTATCTTCTCCTTTGGACATGAAACAGAAAGTTTATTTGTTGTTTGCCATAACATGATTATCACACAGGAAAAGTAGCATTTTCTTATTTGCTTACTTGCTTCTGAATTACACTAGTCCCTCTAGTTGAAGCATGAACGAATGAAAACATCCTTGAACAGGTATTTGCATCATAAAGTAATTTAACCATCCAATATATTATGAATTTTGTAATGTGTAATTCAGAATTACTCATCTGAGGTTTTTTTAAAGTATATTGACAGTAAGGCAAACAATACAACTTTATTATTAATAATTTTGGTGAACCAAAGTCTAACAGATAATATCTGATGGGATTAAACGTAAATATAGTTAATCTGAGGAGCATAACAAGATGCACATTATCTCTTTACTTTCCCTGAAGTTTACGCAGTCTAGCAAGGGACACATTTGGCTAAACAATTCACAGTGCAACTGCTAGGTGTCTCAAGCTAGAGCCTGAACATGAATATGAGTAGCAGAAAAAATTAAGAAACTTGCATATGCAGTTCTGCGGACCACCACTGTTAAAACAGACGCTGCAGAAGTGGTTTCTAGCTGCACCTGACTGGTAATATTTTCTTTTCTGTCTCATTCTAAAAAGGAATTCCTTTGTAAGTAGTGATTTACTGGAATTAGCTTTATCATTTGAAGGACAAGTACTGATACTGAATATCAGACAGACCAAAGAGTGAAGAACCTCGTAACTTCTGAAATTCTGAAAGCTTATATTGAAGGCAGAAATGAAATGGTGACCAAGAACAAAAAAGAAGAGAACAGAAAGCTACCAGACAAGAAAGAAACTCCAGTAGGATGGCATGCTTCACAGCTGCAACACCATGGGAGCAAGCTAATAATAAAAGGGAGGGATATGAAGAGTCAACAATTAAGTGGTCAGCTAGCACAATACCAAGATTTCAAAATAAACAGGGCACAAAGTGACACAAATAAAGAAACACCTTGGGGAGAGGGGGGGACGACGGTTCTATAAAACAATGGTAAGAGGCTAGGTAATAAGCAGGAGGAGGTGGAATGAACTGTTTTTCAGCATAAATCTGAAACAGTGAACTGAGAAAGAATGAAAACCCCATACCAATTGTTGTCTCCAATAGACCATTATTTCAGATCAAACAGCAAGGTGACAAGCATCTAGACCAAATGGACAAAATACAGTAACATGCTCTTTGTTACAGACATTAATAGAAATCATGGAATTAAAAAGAACTGAATTGTGCCTATGATCGTGAGGGTTATCTCCTCAGAACAGTGTCCCCCCAAAAGTCACGTTTGATAACCTGAGAGTCACACTGAAGACCCGTAGACAGGTCTAGCAGACAAACATGAAGCAAAGGTACAGAAGTCTTGTTATATTAATATTAGACACTGGAATATACCCTAGCTATACTCTGTCACATTCTGGAGTCCAGAATTCAGCAAATGTTGGAGAAGATTCAGGGGACAGTCATAACAGCTGAAGCACTGAAAAACAAATCTTATGCCAAAACCTAAAAGAATTAATATAAGACTTAATATGACATGATCACAGACTATGAACTTTAATAGCTTCCTTACATAGGTAAGGTAGTAGAGGTTACTGTGCTTTAGCAGGCAAAGATCTAAGCATGGAAAGGGCGGGAAGGAAGAGGGGAGAGGTGGCAGACTAAAAGAAAACACATGAAGTGGGGGGGAAAAAAGAAAACACTTAAGCAAGACACATTCAGACCAAAGTGATAAGATTATTGTGACAATCAATGTAAATGATCCCTGAAATAACTTATCAAAATCAACATACTAGAATTTTTCCTCAAGAAGATGATCTACATTAACACAGATACTGGAATCTGAAATGGAAACAGATTCCAGGAAACTCTGTTGTTTGTGATGCTGTCACATGAATTCTTCTAGTCCTGAAATCAATTGCAATTAAGGAAAAAAAGATGGTAATGATTTTCTGCAGTTGGTAAAATCTTTCTTCTGTTGATCTTACTATATTTCACATGCATAAAATAATAAGAATTTTATAGTAATACTATGTCTTTTGCAATACTGACAGACATTTTCTACTGTGAATTTATTTAGTAGCTTTGGAATCAAATCACAAAGGGCCGGTCAAATCCTTTTAAACAAATAAAGTTTCACAATGGATTCTAAATATTCCTTACCAATTGGAAGAAATATATGTGTACGCACTTTATTTTTCTGTACAGCAAAATCACAAACAGTATGATATTGGTTACATAAAGAAAAAAAGCTTTAAAACATGGAAAAGTAACCTTAAGAACTTCTTTCAAGTTTTCTTTATTTTATAAAATTAAAGCTTCTCAGACTTCTCCTAATGGCACATAACAAATATCTTCCTGGTCTTAAGTGATGTAAGCATTTCTTTCCTTCTTTCAGTAATTCTCATCCTTTCAATACAATATAGAAACATATGTTGGTAGCTCTTGCTTTTCTTTTTAATGTATTCAATAACCTCAATGTTATTTTTATCAAAAGAAAATAAAAAACACTTACATGTATCCTTTGTTCTTGGTTTGTTAGCTTTGATCTCACATTTAAATTCCTCTCAAATAATGTCATCTTGCTTTTCTCAGACTACAGACAGTATTGAGCCTTGCTGCAGTAGTCATTTGATTACAGGAAGAAGGGCTGCACGTTAATGAACTCCTCATTTGATCTGACAATGGAAACACATTTTGATGTTATTTCTAGCATTGACTTCAAAATGCTTTCACCATTAGTGTAAGCAAGGACAGAAAACAGAATGGGAAAGCTAAATACTCACAGACACCATCTTATCTACCTGTAGCAGTACAGAATTTTCAAGGCAAAGGCTTCTATGCTAAATATGCTGATTACCATAGGACACATAAATAAATACAATCTTTTCTTTAGCACAGCATTTGTAACTTAGAGAAGTTTATCAGAGTTATTTCAAGTGACACAAAGTTAAATAAGTAACAACAGAGAAATAAAGTAAGGTGAAAAAACAGCATTTTAGCTGTTCATAAAACGTACGAGAAGCTGAAGTTCAGATGGAGAGAAAGATAATTCTGTATGTTAGAAAGAGCAGGGAAGAACAATCTAGAAGCCAGTGATGGACTGCGGATATACAAGGGCAAAACTAAATCGGACTTTGGAAGAGGGCGAGTATCAGGGAAGATCTGACTCCAATTTGTATCAGTATAAACCCACATAACCTCTATGTTTGAAAAAATGTTAAAAGCTAGATTTTGGAAAGCTGGGAGTTTAGAAAACCTGTAGGGCAAAACCACAATTTGAAAAAATAATGTATACTTCCTGATTCTAACAAAAGTGGATGGGATATACTAAAGAGTCATATGTGGGAATAATTCCAGAATTACTGCCTAACAGGGAATGCCAATAGAGCCAGAAAACAATGAGAGTTTTTTCTATTGAGATTTCCTGGTCAGAAGCTGATTATGGAAAATAATGAATGACCCAAGATACCAACTTTTGTGTTTAATTGCTCATTCATTGTCTCTCTTGCATGGGGAACTTAGACACTCTGTGCTATCTGATAGAACAATGAAAAAAATCAGAGAAATGTTGAAAAATAAATTTTGTGTTCATATGAAAATGTGAAAGGGTACTATGTATATTAGAGCTTTGACACAAATGTTTCCAGACTTATTTCTAAGGAAATTTACTCAAGGACAATCAAAAAAAGTTTCTAAATTCTCCTTTCATCCCCAAACCTACCCAAGATTTATACGCATAAAAAACTAGAAAAGATTTTTTAATAGAGAAAGTTCGAAGCAGCTGAAGAGCCTAGAAGACATGCACAAAGTTGTCTTCCTGTCCATGGTCTTTTATATTTGGATTCTTGCTTCTATAGATCGTTTTCAAAATATCTAATTTAACCTATAAAGTCCTGTCCCATTGAGTTTTATTATTTTTTTCTTACTATGCTTTCTTCAGTCCATGTTTGTGATATGAGACTTATTAACTAAATCATAAATATAATAGACCAATCCTACACACACTTCTTCAGATGACCTGTTCTTGATGATAGACAATTTTCCATATAAGATCCTTCCTGGATTCCTTTTCCAGCTCCTCTGAAGTAACTAAGTATCAGTCACTAATCTAAAAAGAATTTGACGGTGACCATAAATATGCAGGAATTGCTCAGTATTTCATACTCAGGCCCTCAAAGTGAAGGCTACTACACAAACACATCCGTAGATAAAAAAAGCATTCCTTACTCAAGATCTTATATCCCAAAATATGCTGATTTCCTGAGTCATCTCCTTTTCAAAATACACACATTAAACTACTAGAATTTTCAAGAGAAAATATTTGGTAGACAAATCCAGCTGAGGTTAATGTTTTAGAAGATGATCATGTAAACTTCTTCCATCAAATGAAAACAGGATTTTCTACAGAAAAATATTTTTGCATTTCACTCTGACGTAACTGGAAATAAAGATCTTTTGAAGAGAACCAATAACTCCACTATAAAGGCATATCAGGTTGAGTATCTGAAAAGCAGAGATTAAGTAGTTTACCAAACAAACTTCAGAAACACAGGATAGACTATTCAGGACTGAAATGTACACGCTATGGTTTTATAAGAATAATCAGCCTTATTTTATATTTATGAGAAATGGTACACATACTGTGCATTACCTTGCACATAGATTAAGCATACATTTTCGTTCTGCTTGATTAGTCTAATTTAGTAAGAAAAATCAGTAAAAACATACTTCAGAAAAAGTATGTTAACAACTTAATTCTGTTGGGGTATTTTATCACCGTGATTAGAAACCATTCACTGATGTAAAATTTTTTCCAAATTAAATATGGAATTATCTTTCTTAGATGCTCATCCCTTTGTTTTTCTTCTATGTCTTTCTGAAAGAAACTTTAATTACTTAACTGATACCATATCTGTCATTAATCTTGTTAAAGAAACAGAACAGTGCTCTACTGGGGAGCGAAATTGTGCTCTTTATTCTGCTATTTCATGTAATCAGCTATGAGTACACCACCAAAGAAGCCAAAATAACCTTTTTGATGAAGAATAGTCTTTTTATTCTTATTGTTGTATGTAGCATTGCTAACCAACAAAAAGAAAAATATATCAGAAGTCTTCCATGCATAATATTTGCAAGTTTGGAGAATATTTTTTTTCCTAATTCATTTTTCCTCTTTTTTTCCCCTTCATAAAGAAAAAGCTTCTTCAAAATACGTTTTTGTAAATATAAAGTCATGCTTTTCAAGAGCTCACAGGCTGCTCTAAGCTTCCCGATGTTAGATTAAAAGATGTTTTTCAAAAGAAGAAATAAATGAGCATTGCGAAGTTACATCAGTGTGTAATAAATGTTTATCTAAGGGGAAAAAAAAGAAAAATTATAAAAAAAAAACCACCATCCTTCTTCCGATGGAATAAGAAACGTGTAGCACAGTTTAAAGAGTATGATCATCTCATGTATTTTGTTTAATTATATAGAATTCGGAAAAATAAATAACCATGAAATCAAGAACACTCCATATTTAAAAGCTAAATCCATGTTAGACACAAAAACCAAGAACGACTATGACAAATGCTCCTGCAGTATTATAAAGTAACACTGAATTGTCATAGGATTGGTGTTAAAAGAAGACTTACTTAATATTGTAGTAATTTGGATAATTACTTAAGAAAAATATCAATGTTTTGTTGTGATGTAAAAGTTTTTGTGTTTTCCCTAACTAAATACAATTACAAGAAATTCCAGGTACAGATATAGAAGCTAGGTGCATAGCAAAGACTGATAAAAGTAACCTTTGTATACATATAACACTACTTCAGAAAAAAGCATGAGAAGTTTCTCATATAGACTGGGAATTCCAAAACAAGAGTTCTGATCACATCGTGGACTTTAAGGTGTCTTTTTTGTTACAGAGGCAGGTATTTAGCACTCTTTGGATAACCCGTGTGAATTAAAACTAGATCTGAAGTAACTACAAAATATGTTAAGTGACAGTTGTTCAATGCTTGACCATTAAAATCACAGAATCACAGAATGGTAGGGTTGGAAGGGATCTCTGGAGATCATCTAGTCCAACCCCCCTGCCAGAGCAGGGTCACCTAGAGCAGGTTGCACAGGAACACGTCCAGGAGGGTTTTGAATGTCTCCAGAGACAGAGACTCCACCACCTCTCTGGGCAGCCCATTCCAGTGCTCTGCCACCCTCAAAGTAAAGAAGTTCCTCCTCATGTTTAGGTGGAACTTCCTATGCTCAAGTTTGTGCCCATTACCTCCTGTCCTGCTGCCGGGCACCACTGAAAAGAGCCTGGCCCCATCCTCCTGACACTAAGTATTTATAAGTGTTGATAAGGTCCCGCCTCAGTCATCTCTTTTCTAGACTAAAAAGACCCAAATCCTTCAGCCTTTCTTCATAAGAGAGGTGTTCCTGTCCCCTAATCATCTTTGTAGCCCTTTGCTGTACCCTGTCCAGAAGTTCCCTGTCCTTCTTGAACCAGGGAGCCCAGAACTGGACACAGTACTCCAGGTGTGGCCTCACCAAGGCAGAGTAGAGGGGGAGGATGACCTCCCTCGACCTGCT
>VYZM01017348.1:171245-184031 GCA_013398915.1 Dromas ardeola | reverse complement strand
GGCTGAGAGAGCTGGGAGTCTTTGGCCTGGAGAAGAAGGCTGAGGGGAGACCTTATTAATGTTTACAAGTATCTAAAGGGTGGGTTTAAGGAGGATGGAGCCAGGCTCTTTTCAGTGGTTCCCAGTGACAGGACGAGGGGTAATGGGCACAAGCTGGAACATAGGAAGTTCCGATCGAATCTGAGGAGAAACTTCTTTACGGTGAGGGTGACAGAGCACTGGAACAGGCTGCCCAGGGAGAGCGTGGAGTCCCCTTCTCTGGAGACTTTCAAGACCCGCCTGGATGCAGTCCTGAGCGATGTGCTCTAGGCAATCCTGCTTTAGCAGGGGGGTTGGACTAGATGATCTCTAGAGGTCCCTTCCAACTCTGAAACTCTGTGATTCTGTGATTCTGTGATAATTCTTCTAATTCTTTCGGGAAGTACTCCAGATACTGTGTAATGTTGATAAGTGCTCTGCCTGAACTGTACATGTCTTTCTGAGTGTGAAGGGGAGAGGGAGCTGGCACCTGGTAATCCCATCAGTTCAGTGGAAGCATTGGGAGGAAGAATAATCCGTGAATCCTTGTAGAGTTTCACGTTGACGTTCCTTTCTCCCACATTTTTTTTTTTTACCCTAATGAAAAGGTGGTATAAGTTTTTGACCATATTGCTGTTTCATAAAAGACCTGTGTAGTACAAAGAATGATGTTGAAATAAATCATAGAATCATAGAATCACAGAATGGTTTATTCTGACCCCCCTGCCATGGGCAGGGACACCTCCCACTAGACCAGGTTGCTCAATGCCCCATCCAACCTGGTCTTGGACACTTCCAGGGATGGGGCATCTGCAGCTTCTCTGGGCAACCCGTTCCAGTGTCTCACCACCCTCACAGTAAAGAATTTCTTCCTAATAGCTAACCTAAATTTCTCCTCTTTCAGTTTAAAACCATTACCCCTTGTCCTATCGCTACACTCCCTCATAATGAGTCCTTCCTCATCCTTCCTATAGGACCCATTTAGGTACTGGAAGGCTGCTATAAGGTCTTCCCCTATAAGATCAAATGGTGATCTAACCAAAAAATGCAAACAAAAAGCAGAATCAGAAAATATTTGGTGATCCTATAATTATCCCCAATGAAAAATAAAAACACAAGGAAAAAGCAATTTAAACATTACAAATGTTTTATAAACCCAAAACCCAAACAGAGGCAAACAATTCACCTCATGAATTTATCATTCCTCAGAAGAGAATTTGCAAGCCCAAGCTGAGTTGGGGACTGTCCAGCTCCAGCTGCACCAGGCTGGCAGCAGAGCAAGGGGACTGAAGTCCTGGTAGAAGCCACCCTGGAGCCCGTCTCTCCGTCATCCCCTCAGAGATGAGCATAAAGGAGCCCGAGTGTCGCAGCTGATGTTGAGCTTACAGGACGGGAACTTGGGGCTGAAAGCTTAGTCCCAGGAATATCAATGGAGGCTCAGTCTTTGACTCTGGTGGGGTCAACATTTTGCTTCACATGCTCTGGCTGTTGAAAAGCTGCAGTATTCTACTGTACTGTCATTTATAAACCCATTTCCAAAGCGTTTTCAGCCTTTGATGAAGTACGGCTACCTTCCTCAGAAGCACTGATGATCCCAGCTATGGAAATCTGGTAATTTCTTGTCCTACACTGAGGCCATTTGCCATATAATTTATCAATTTTCCTTTTATCTATGTATTGATATTTATCATATCTGCCCTTACGAAGAATGAAACCTAAGTCAATCTATGGTAATGTCAATTAGGCAATCAAAAAATTTGGAAACCAGCGCAGAACATTATATGTCTCAATATACAGGCAATGAGGGAGAAAAAACATTTGGACAATATTTGAGGCTTGCTTGTTTGTTTGTGGCCTGTGTGCTGGTTTTGCCATGCCTCTGATTTGTCCTTCATTTTGCAGCTTGTCCTCTTAAATCTAGATTATACGTGGTAGCACAAAGAGAAGCAAAACACAAAGATTATAATTTTCATATGATTACTACTTGATTCCCCCTAACCTGCTAAGCTATCAGAAAGTTAATTTTATGATGTCGTGGTTTTGGCCGGTTTGGCCAATCGGAACGACAGATGGCCCTCCCCCCCCTCTCTCCTCAGAGAGGAGAGGAAGACATAAGGAGATTTACGAGTTTAGAAAAAGAACTAAACTACTTTAATGAAAATAATAATAAATAAGGAAATAAGAAATAATAAGAAAATAGTAATAATAATAATAAAAAAAAAGTATACAATATCTACAAAACCGTATCCAGCTCCCAGGATGATGATCGCGTCACCAGCAGACACAGGGAAAGTCCCAGACTGGAGTCAGCGACGGACAGGAGCTGAATTCCGGAACTAGAGTCAGGAGTGCTCGGATCGCGATCGAAGGCAGACGAACAGACAGGGACCTCCTCAGACGTCGGCCATTGAAGAAAACGTGCGAGTGAGAGCCCCCTTGCCCCTTAGCTCTTATACGGAGCGTGATGCATATGGGATGGAATACCCTGTTGGTCAGTTTTGGGTCACCTGTCCTGTCCGCTCCTCCCTGTAGGTGTGACCCCTCTACACTTCTCCGCTTCTGACCCTCTAACGGGACAAACAGTGAAGTTAGCTGACCTTGTTGTTATAGCAATAAGTATAAGCAAGAGCCTCTGTGCATACCATTCCTTGGTATAATCAGGTCTTATCACTCTGAGAGTGAACAGTTTCTGAACAATATGCTGTTAATTTCAGACTTTAGTCAGTTAGAAGAGGCCCAGCTAAAAAGTAAAATTACAAAACAGAAAATTGGTTCTGTTTTACCTCAAACCAGGACATATGATATTTGTTAATTTCACTGTTACAATTCCGGGAAAAGTGCAGACTCTCCTGGAGCAGAGGTACTTCTGTGTAGTTGAAGCTTTTGTACATCAGCCAGCAGGTGGCAACGAGGTGAAGGCTCTTACAGGTGATTATCCTCACGTGTACTTCTGTGACATTTTCCGAAACAAAGCTCAATTAAATACGTGCCAAATACCCTCAAGAGCAGCAGAGCCGATGGTATCAAAAGTATCTTCTTTGTAATATTTTCTACCAAATTTCATTGTCATGCACGCTCACATACAAGAAGAGTCTCTTCAGTGAGAATTTGTGAAATACCTTAAATTACTGAAAGTGCTTACTTCTTAGATTCCCATTTTAAAGATGGTAAAAAATTTAGTTTGGAAAAAGAGGTAAAAACAAAAGAGTTTTTGCAGCCTGCTTACTATACAGGGATTGCTAAAATGCATAATTACTGATAAAGAGATGATACTGTGGCTGGACAAGATGCGCCCTTTGAAAATTACTACCTTTCATTGATGTGGTCCTCAGTTCTTTGCCTCTGTCCGTCTCTCATACACACAAGTTCACAGTATGTAAAGTAATATAGTACTTTCTTCTGTGGTGAAAGACAGATAGAAGAGAGAAGCTGATGATTCCTTCATATTTTAGATTATTTGTCCCATGATAAGAAATGGATGGACTCACGTAAATTCTGAGATAGAAATATTAGTGGCCAGAATATAGTGCCTTCTGGCAATTTGATTTTATTTAGTGAAAATACATGAAAATGCATAAGGGATGGTGTTCCCTGATGCTGGGAATTGCTTTCTGTCCCTGAGGACAATGCATGCCTCCACTGATGTAAGGCAGTAGCACCATTTCTGTTGATTTTCAAGTGCCAAGACGTAACCTTCCTTCCATGATCTGAGAGGGCAGTAGCCAAGGGCTGCAGATGGCTCCTCATCAAAGATCAAACCCCGATGCAGCCGCACATTGCGACTGCTCATGCGGAGCCCCTCTTCCCTGTGGCAGCCATATGGCTCAGAGCCATTCCTTGGGTGCTTTTCCCTCTTGCTGGGTATGCATGTGCATCCATCCTCCTCTGCAAACCGTCCCGCTTCCCCATCCTGGTTTGTGCCGTGCATTCTCGTTCTGATTTTGTTCGTGACCATAGTAGTTCCTCCCAGTGAAGCTACCTTTGCGTTTCATAGGTTGAAATTTCAGGAGACTTGATCATAGGTGCTCTTATAATATTTATAGGTTATGTATATGTATACATTTACATTGGTTTTCCCTATATGCATGGTTATTTAAAAGATATTTCAGCTTCTCTTTCTTTTCTTTTTTTTGGCTGGACATATGGTGAGCAGTATTGTACATAGCGTGAGTTATTAAATAGTAAGATACTATATTAAATCAAAGTCAATCTGACTGCTATAACGTAAATACCATTTTTTTGTGTGAATATCTTCCAAATGAACTGCAAACGTTATGTTTTTCTTGCAGAAATGACACAGATGATATCCTGATGTAGGCAAACTTTCAAGTTTAGCCTTCTGTAGCACCAGCGACTGCTTCCAAAATACACAGCACTTGGTAGTATATTCTTGCCTTGTATTTCTGCAGCTCTTGCTGAACTTTGCTTTACAAACCTGTCTGTCACAATTTCTCTGCAGACAGAGATGAGCAAATTAGCTGCAACAGTGATTTATTAAATGTAGTCATTTGTGACTGTCACAAATGTACCCTTAGAGCACTGAGGACTCAGAGGCTACAAATTTGATGTTTTCTTTAAAATTATTTGTGACTAGTGTACGTGGCTATGCATCAGTCTAAAAATACACATGAACTTCATAGTTATTGCTAGGTACATGGTACTATAGTACAGCTATAATAGTGCTGGTAGTTTTTCAGCTTTCTCACTGGCTGCTTTCAATCACAACGAACCAAATAAACACTCAAATATTTATTTTTTGTACAAATTTTTGCACAAGCATTCATGTTAATTATCCTTGTAGTTGTTATTCATGGGAGTTAAAGGAGTGTTACTTTTGAATAGTTACAAAGAGCAAATAAAAAACATCAGAAGTACTATCAGAAACAAATAAATGGGTTTTTTTCCTCCAGTTTATGTTTGTGAATTTCTTTGTTCAAAATTTGGCCTATCCTTGTTACAATAATGCTATTAGAAGATAGCTTCCAATCCCAAATATTACATTAAAATTTAATTCAAAATTACAAGTGCTAAGCATTTCTGTCAAAGCTATTTTATGCAAAAGATGTAGAAAAAATTTTGGTTTTGTTAATTGATGATTTTTTACGGACTGCAAGGATAACAGAAATGAGCCTGTAAGCTGATGAAAAAGGCAAGGCAAGCAAGAGTGTGGGGACTTCTATTCCTCCTTTCTGATTTGTCTCTGATACTTACAGACACAGTTTTAAGAGATGTTGTCCCATTAATACGATCTTTCTCAAACTGTAGTCAGGATTTCACATGTGGTGAAAATATGGTGCCCTTCTTTTAGATTTGAGTTAAGTTTCTGGAAAATGGAGTTCTGAGTTTATATGAACCATTTTTTAAATTCATATTGAATTCAGAAGATTGTTTCAATTCCAAATAACAAAAATAATATTGACAGCTTGAAATATTCCATATTAAGGGTGGCTGAATTTGTTTGCATTGTGTAAAATGCACTTAAAAAGTGTTTGGGATAAAAGAGAGTGATGCAAAATGAGTATCTTTGTCAATAAGAGAGAACTCAGAATCTTTTGCTTTGTGTTAACTTGAAGTTTTACTGGGTAATCTTCAGTTCCAAAGCCTTTACAGAGAAGTGGTTTTCGTTCTCACAGCCCATGACTCATGCAATTGTTCCTTTCTTTGTTCTGAATCATTTCTTCTCAGCGCCTAGTGACATTTCTGGATAGCTCTGGCTTGCTCAGTTTAGGATTGTGTCACAATTTTCATGAGTTTTTCTGAATGACTAAACTCAGAAGAAACTCTTCTCCTTCATGGCTGCTGTATGTTTTACTTCACCAGGTGTTTCTGTGCTGCAAATTCAGCTGTGATCTAATCTGCAGACAACAGCAAAATTAGAAGAGTAATGAAGAGCTGAGCTCCCAGCCAACATGCAGATTGACTTTGTGAACATGTGCAGGAGAAAGCATGGTTTCAACTTCCTAGCAGATGTAGAGTGAAAAAACTATCCCAGCCTCTAAAGCAGGGTGGGGGTAGCTGACCCAGACCGTGAACCTCAGTGACAGATACAGCCTGCCTTTTAAAGCAGCAAGTCCTAAGTTTGTTTTCAAATATGTTCTCCGCACTTGCTAGCACCATCTCCATCTCACTTGATGAAACTTCAGCCGGTCAGTTCATCCACTCAGTTACACCCCGAATGCTGGATATAGGGGTCTACCTCCTGGCTTAAAGGAGAAGAAAGGTGGAGTTGTGAGTTACAGCAATGTTCTCTTCTGCTGCCTCCCCAGTGGGTTTGGCATTGGTTGCAATGTCCAAGAGGAGAGACAAAACCAGGATTCCTGGCATTGATATGACACCACACTCACAGCAACAAAGGGAATGCCTCCTACCACTCTGTACTTATCCCTCATAAGAAATTTTGGAATGAGCTTCCTGTGTGTGCTTCGATGTGCAAACTAGTCAGCAAATCTGCTCAAAGTGTGTCATACCCGCATATGTTCAAGTCATGGAAGAACTATAAGCACCAATGTGACACAGCCATGAGAAAAGCTAGTGTTTTCCACAATGCAGTGTTTGTGATATAGTCACAAAAGTATTTGTGATATTGTTCATGATCCCAGTTGCGCTATAGAGTTCAGGACCCTCATGCTCAAGAAAGATCAATTCAAACTGGAACAGATGCAAAAAGAGGCAACAAGGATGGTCAGGGGGACAGAAGGTCTTGCTGAAACAGAACCAAAAGCATGTAGCATGTTTAACCCAGAAAAACACTTTTGAACAGTTATACAGCTGCCTTGTATAAACGTAAGACAGGATTGCACGGGAACATGAGATACCGTGCTCCAGAGTTTTCTTTTTAATCTCTCTTTCATTTTCACACAGTAGTAGAATATGTCTGCCTCTGCAGTGAATGCATTCAGTGTGCACCACACCTGGGTGACACTTTGGGAGAATTAAGAAGGAGCAAGCCCATTATATTCTGAAAATACACTGTCTTCATAATTAGCGGCATATGTGAAGTGATAGTTTATAAAACTAAAATTGTATCAAAACTAGCTCAAGGTAAAGGGGGCATTTAGAGTGTCCAGTGAAAATCCCTTAGTCCCCAATATTGATGCTGACTTTCCAAAAGTGGCATGAAACGTCAGTTGTGATATTAAGTTTTCCCTAAAAGTCCTATACCTCATGTGGAGGTACTGCAAAGTGTACTGGATTTATCATCTGTTCTCTGTGCTTGTGAATACAGAAATCCATGCCATTTTATCCCTATTAAATCATGCACCAAAACAAAGTAAACATAGTGATGTAACAGGAAGCATTGTACCTTTCAATGTAGTTGAACATATGGTGAATAATTCTCATAAACAGCCAGATATTATTAGCTGTGTTATATGGACAGGGAAAGGGAAGCAAGAATTGTTATGAGGGTTTGTGCAAGGTCACACTACAAATAAACATGGATAAATTACCTCTACTGAAACTGATATACCTCTGGGTAAAATTCAGCAGCTGTCTGACCATGAGCTAAAATACAAAGCAGATGAGATGAGAACCTCAGCCACTCAACCCTCTCCGTGGTTTATGTAAGGTAAGCAGATGGGCTGCCATGGGTGAGATCTGAATTTCTCCAGGGGGTACATTCAAGAAAAATCAAACTGGATAAACTGGAATAAATTCATGTGCTCATTAGTCTTCGTATAGATAATCTCAAAAACAGCATCGGTAATTACTATTTCATGTTTTGCAAAGTCATCGAATTAAGAATTACCGAAGCAGCCACCAGAGTGCACCAGATACATTATAGAGCAACTTACAAGAAAAGAGAGGAATGTAAGAAGTGTCCCTCCCTTTTCTTTTTTTCTGCTTTTCTTTTTGCTATGGGAAACAAATCAGAGGTTTAAATGCGTATGTGGAGGGCAGTGAGGGAGAAGGTGAAAACTTTCAGAAAGCCGGGGGGTTGTCAGTTCTCTTAGCTGCGGCCATGTCTTTGCAATTGCTTCTGTGCCAATTGTGTCTTGCTTGCTAAATTCCCCCACGTTTCGAGCTGCCTCCTGATAGTATTGGACATTTTTTTCCATAAAAAAATCCTATGAAAATTTGAATATAGGGTACACATTAGCTTGCAGGATCAGACCATAAAGAAGCGTTCCCAATGTGCTGGCGAGCAAACATGTAACCAGCTTTCTGTGTATAAGTCTGCTTTTTGTGTCCACCTATGTGTCTTCATCCCCATCTCTGATATTCAGGGATCTGTAAGCTGATCTGAAACACCTCCTACATACCAGTGCTGTACATTTCACAGTACTGACTGCTCCACACTGCATATGCCATGTGGTGCACTTCGTAACCGAACCTTGCGTCTTCCATATTTTGAAGGGCAACATAAAAGCATTAAAGGTGGAGCTTATCTGGCAGATGTGGATGTCTGCATGTGACCTACTCATGTAGTTAACCTGTCTAGTCAGTGGAAATAAATAAACAGTTTTAGAGTATGATTCATCTTTATATCCTGAAGTGGAGGTCTAACACAGGGCAGAGGATTTTACCCTCTAAAAGTGCATTTCTTTAATGGACTTTCAGTGGAGTGTAAAATCACTTGCATGGGTGTAGACATCAAGAGTTAAGTAACAGAAATCATACCCCAAGTATGTAACCTGTAATATTCTTTTTTTTATATTATTCCTAGCATTGGATATTAGCAGCTGCAGAACACTATTCACATATGTGGTTCTTTATATAGTGGAGTGCAGCAATATATGAAGTGTGAAGCTTAATGTGGGTTAGATTTCATCTTGCAATACACAAACAACTTTCAATTTCATGTCTTTTCTGGATGCTGGCTGGAACCCTGGAAACACAATTTGGACAATGGGAGTGCTGCCAGTTTATTTGAATGTGAATTGAGTGAGTGAGCTGATGAGACATTTTCTGCTCAGTTTAAAACCCATCTCAACAAATTTTACAGTAGGTGATGCTAGGGAAAGGATGAAACTCTCCTGCATTAAAAATATATTTTAAGAGTCCTGGAGTACAGTTGTACTTTTCACTGCAGCACTGCATTGGTTATCTAAACCCTCTGGCTTTGGTTCCAGAGGGATCTCTGGACCTCAGCAGGAATAAATCCATCTACTGCCATTGAAGTCAGCCTGTGGATTCAAATTTGTAAGCTCACCTGTTACTCTTCCCTCAAGCCAGTGCTTCTCAGTGAATTGCATTTTTACCTGACGATAATTGACACATCATCAGGAAAATGAATGTGAAAAATCACCCATCACCTATATAAAATGCATAATCATATATTTATACAAAATATGAAAGTGTGATTTTTTAATTACTATTATTTGGGAAAACTGTAAAAAGGAAAAAAATCGCTCTGCCGTGAAGAGTCAAAAGCATATGTTGAACACATGCATATTCAAACCCTGTAAAGCATCGGTGAAAGATGGTGCTGCTGAGAACTTCCCTTTTTAGCAATTGCTTTGTACAGAGAGCGCTAAGCACGAGAACCCTGTGTGATCTGCTTGGGTCTGGTGACTGATTATGTTAAGTGTAAAGGCCCTGCATGACATCTTAATCTAAACATTTAAACTCTTTGAAGGAGTCTGGATTCTGTAGCAAGATAGGCTGATTTGTAATCTCCTTTCTCAATGATATCTCCTTTTATCACATAAACCCATATGGCTCAAATGGTGCATTCTTATCTAGTTGATTACGAACAACCT
Source organism: Dromas ardeola (assembly GCA_013398915.1). Taxonomy (NCBI): domain Eukaryota; kingdom Metazoa; phylum Chordata; class Aves; order Charadriiformes; family Dromadidae; genus Dromas; species Dromas ardeola. The sequence goes on along the minus strand of VYZM01017348.1, from coordinate 174,312 downwards.
TACTTTCCAAATGAGCATTCCCATACCTTGTTAAGAACATGAATATTAACTGCAAACTCAGCAATTACTGACTATAAGTTGGTTTAGGCAGAAGATACACCGGTGAAAGAGGGTGGTGATATTCATGTCAGTTTACAGCAATAATACATCTGTAGGTCAAAGTTGTCTAGCTGGCTCCATCGTAAGTCAGGAATAATTTCGTGAAAGAAAACTATGCTGGTGTTATGCTGTCGTAACAGGACAGGGTTTGATCCTATCAAGTTGTCAAGCATAGTAAAGAAAAAAGCGTGCCTAGAGTTAAGCTCCTAAATCCACTTCCACATTTGAAATGTGTCATATTGAAGACAGGTTTAAGAAGGGAATCTTAACCAGTATCTCTGCTGGTTTTATCAGTAATTTAATCCCTATTCTCATTTATTAATAGAATTTCTTTCTCTCTAGCTCCTTTTCCCACACTGCTTGTGGTATACTTAGAAAAACTTTCTTACTCTCCTGTTGACTGGTACAAACTCATTGTGGGTTCTGCCGTTCTTAATCTCCCCCTGCCATGAACAAGGCCGGTTCTTTCCCTTCGCCATTGGCAGTAAAATTCTGTTTGAGCAATCCCTGGTGACGCCACATTGGCTACATCTTGTTTTAGCATTCTTCTTTTTTACAGCGGCAGCACAGCATGTTATGGTGTGCCTTAATTACGATGTGTTTTAAGATGCTTATCAAAGAAAAAGCAGTTTATATCTTTGTTCTTATGGCACCTAATATATATTTAGTTTGGGCAAAGAGCTTTCGAAAGCACTCATTAAACACTGAATGTTTTAAATATTTTTACTTTTCTTTGTTATTTTTTTTAGCTATTCTTTAAAGGAAGTTTTATAACTAAGTGGGGTGTTTGGCATGCAATCAATTAGCTGAAGTTTCAGAAATGGCCAGGTCATAAGGATGCTGGTATTTACATTTTTAGTTTTCTGTGTTTAGTTCAAAAGAAAAAGGTTGAGTCCTTCAAAAAATAATTTTGCATTCTGCATAGGCTGTTTGATAATTGACACATACATTTAAAGAGCCAAAGGCACCAATAAATAGGTGTCGTGACATACAACAGTAGGATGCTTGCTCATCTCATGCTGATGTACTTCTAAAGTGACCAGTGAAAACAGCTGAGTCTTGTTTGTGTCTTTATCTGAGAAGTTGGGCCCCAATTTTTGCCTTTTGGACACAGCGTGAGAGATGTAGAGAGAGTGCTGGACCTTTGCAGCGGGAGTACAGGGAAATCTATTCACAGTCCTAAGTTTTACATGTCCTTCGTTTTGTGTGTGTGCCTGCGATTAGGTACATGCAGATAATTTGTCCCAGTTTATTGCTTTTGATACATACTGTTAGTTAAGCTGTTGTAGCCGTGCTGCTAAGCCATTTCTGAAACAGAACTGTAGCTGAGCCTTCTCTTTTACCCATTCCCTTTGGAAACAGAGACCATCTGAGGAGGTGGGGCAGCACCAACCTCTTTTCTATGCACTGTAAATCTTAAAAAATCAAAAAATCCACAGTTCAAAATAGACCTGTTGTTTTTTCTAATTTATATGCAAAGCTTATCTGTTGGTACTAACATACACTTTTTAATAAATTATGTATTTTTTAAAATTTAATATGAAAGCTTTGATCAAAAAATTAACAATACAAAAATTATTTTAGCCAAAACACCTTGGCCAGCTGCCTACAGATAAAATATCTCACAGAAGCCATGGAAGAGGCAGGCTTTATTAAAAACCACCCCTACCCTCAATCCTTTATATGAATTTAACACTAAGGCAAAAGTTGACCTTTAGAGGTGTAAGAAATGAAAAGGCACCTCTGTAATGGTTGGTCTATTGAACATCAGCCAAGTTTTCCTGTGCTTGTGATGTTGGGACTATTCTCAAAATTTCATGGCGACATTACCCTTCTTAAAGAAATCATGGACATCCCATTTGGCACTCTGCAGGCAGCCAGCCTTTCAAGAAGAAACTTACTGGATAAAATTATCCGCTTAAGTCAATGACAAAATTCAGTTCTGTCTGGATATCACCCGCGAACTCTGCAAAGTCACCAGCTGAAAGCACCAGGGACTCTGAAGGACAAACTGATCTTGCTCAGACATGACGGGAAGTTCTTCCTGTTTGCTTCTCCGCTGGGAGCAACTTCACAAGCTGCCCCTGCTTGGCAGCTCCGTGCTGGAGAGCAGCTGCACAGAAAAATGCCTGGTCCATCTGCAACTGCACACAGCTTTCCGGTTCGGTGAATGATGGTTTAAATAAGTGAAGGTTCAGAACTCGACAACCTGCATGCTCCAGAACATGTCCCAGTGTTGAACTCTTCAGATGTTTAACTGTAAGCAAAGCAGTTGCATGATTTTTTGTTTGTTTGTGTGTTTTGAAAGGAGAAAGTAAATGCAATGGAAGTTAACGCTCATATTGAAGTTCCATTCCCTTATGGCACAAAGCAATTATAATTCAGACAAATTCAGACATAAATTACAAACCTAAATAGTGTATGTACCTTTACAGGTTATGTTAGAGTTGCCATGGAAAAAAAACCAAAACAAAACAAAACAGGTTTGAGTGTTGCGTTACAGATCCTGCCTACCAGTTCAGAACTAACACCAAGGCAGCGTGTCCCATCTCTGATGGCAGCGTGTGTGCCGTGGCGCAGAGCAGGCTGTCCCAGCGAAAAGGCCGACCCAACGCTGCCGGGCGCCGGCTGTCGCTGGTTGGCAGAGCGCGACCTTGGGGCTAATGGCGGCCGGTTTAAGGTACAGCAGCTCCGTCACCTTGTGTCCTTGCCTGACGCTGCCGCCTGCTTGTAATTAAAAACATAAACCATTTTTTGTGTGCATGAAAAGTTAACCCAAGCACAAAGTAATGTTGCGATTCAGTGAAATGGACAATGGACAAAGCAAGCACGGGAAGACGCTCCTGATTTTTCTGACCACCGTGCTGCATTTGCAACACCTCCGTCTCCCAGGGAGCGGCCGCTGGCGCCTGGGGCGCGGCACCCACCACCCACCCACCTCACTCGGCTCTGAAACCGCAGCGACTTT
>VYZM01017348.1:127814-150983 GCA_013398915.1 Dromas ardeola | reverse complement strand
TGTTAATCTCCAGAGCAGTTTTGAGCAGGTATTAACAGCAGCTGATGGTATTACAAAAAATCCTAAGAGGCCTGATTCTCTTTGCTCAGCCTTTTTTATGCTCATTTAGAAAGTGAGTACTGTTTTATACCCTCTCTGCAATCACTTTGTGCTCTGTCTTTGGAAGTAGAACAGAGCTTTGCCTCAGTTCCTACTTCTCTGGCTTTTCTTTGGAGCTTAAGGGGGATTTGCACAAGTTTGATTGCAATTGACATTCAAAATGTCCCATAAGGTCACAGAGCAGCCAAAATAAAACACTTTAAGTTGGGAGAGAAGGAGTGCTAAGTGTCAGTTCACCAAAAATACTGGAAATTATGTTGATTCATTACTGTTATCTTTGCATGTCCTGTACGCCTTTCTTGAAAAGACTGAGTTGCAGGAGAGTTTGCAGTCAGTCACGGAAAGAATTAATGATAGAAAAGGTAGAAAGGAAAGGATGCAATTGTTGCACTGAGTGACAAGATTTAGGAGCTAGAATGAAAAGCAGAAATAAAAGCCCAGGCCAGCGTCCCGGCCAAGAACAGGGAGCTCAAGCCGGGCAACTGCTGTAGCCATTAGATTAGAGCTTTCTTGGTTAATTCAGTTAAGAAGTCTTTGCACCTTGTGGTGCTGCTTGGCTTTTTGAAAGGAGGGGAGGCATGGGGAGAGCTTTGGGCTTAGGAGCTTTATTTATTCCCACACTTCTGTAGCTAAGCCTTCAGGATGCGAAATGGGCCAGGAGACCACATTGTTTCTCTCTTCTTATCTTTTTAGTTGTTTAGATTTGAAAGGACTTGGGAAGTCCTGTATTTATATTTAAGAGCACAGCATCTCATGGATGTGTTTGCTCAGTAAATAGTTTTCAAAATGGGCCACAGTACCCATAAGCATTTTTTGGTTGTTTAAATCTAGTTAGCTTTTGTGAAAACTTAAAATTACTTACACAAATTACTGCTTAACTTTGTAACTGCTGTGTCAACAATATAATTCTGTTTTGAGGGTGCTACTCTATTTATAGCCACAGTGATGGAGTCTGTCACAAACCCACAACAGCTTCCTTTTATCTGCCTTGCAGTTTGCTGTGGGTCAGATCTCAGTCTTTAATGCTTAGTGGTCCGGTGGTGAAAGACTCAGAGAGCTGAGAGTTATTCTGGTTTCTTGTCACTGATTTGCACCATGAATTTGAACACCTCTCTGGGCCAAATACCCACCCCCTTTTTTCCCCCCTCTCACAGCCTTTGTGTGTCTTGTTTATCAGGTTGTTAACACCTCTAACCACGTGTTGGGGTGATGCTCAGAATCAGCGAGCCCTAGTATCAGCTGAGGTATGGCTGCAATAATGCTACTAATAGCTTTTATGTAAATGGACAAACGCTTTGGGAGTGATGACTCCCTTTGCACAGGTATTTTGGAACTTGATGTTGTAATGTAGCTGTAGTCAGCTATGTTTTTGTCATTTTATGCCACTCTGTAAGTAAAGTGCTAGGTTGTTGGGGTGCCAGAGAGTGTGTCTGAAGGGGCTGCAGTGCTCATGACATTGCCTGTACAAGAACCCCAATAGCAATGGTTAATGGCCAGGATTGCTTAAAGAAGCTTTTAAGGCCAAGCATACGAGGATTGTATTTTCAGTGTACAGCGTAAGGAGGTGTAATAGTCCAGTTTGACAAGTAATTATATTACTTGGTAATGGAATGTGTTTTTTGCACTGTTCTCAATGTTGGAAATTGGCTGTTACAAACAAATGTTTGTGAAACTTTTGATCTTGTAGAAAATTGAATTGACCTTCAATTTGGAACCTGTTTAAAGACAATGTTTAAGACTCCCACAGGCTTTGTTAGGCAACTGTGGAAGAAGGACCAAATTTGTTTAACACCAAAGAGTAGAATCCTAGTTAAGGTTAAACCCAGTAATTAATCAGGTGGCCTCTTCCCTTGTTGCACTTGTGACACTTTTTATAGTTGTGACAGTTTTTATTCAGGAAAGATCCAGGCCTGAATTTTGAATTCCAAAATTTGGCAAAAGTGGCTGGAAAAAAGTACCCAGTACAGAAATTCCTAATGTGTAGGTAGAAGAGGTGTTTTCCACTCCTCCCTTTCACTTGCATTTCATCCATTGTTGCATTTTTTTTTCAGGTAGAAGATAACAAATTATAGAGACTGGTGTCTTCTTGCTTTATGTTCGTACAGTATTTAGTAGCTGGACTTTGTCCTTTCCTGGAGCTGGTGAGCTCTCCTGCAATAATCCCGTTAGAGGAACTTCACTTCTCTTTCAGCAGTGTTAAATCTATTATGCTTGGTTCAACAGTGTATTTATATTCCTTAGTTGTTATGACCATGGAGATTCTTGCATTTAGTATTTTTGCTTTTCAGTATATTTACACATCTAATAGATGCAGAGCCATATATATAGTGTATAAGGATACCATACAATTGTGATGTTTGTATAGCAATGTAGAAAGATCGTATTCAGATCCGAAATTAGTGTCTAGCACTATGGAAATGACAAAGATTATCTTCTTCTCATCACTCACTGTTTTAAAACACAATATAGTCCTTAATTCTTGAGTGAGAAAAATGGAAGTAAAGGCAAAATTAGCTTCTTGCAAACTGAGTTTATCTGAAATGCCAGTTAAAGTACACCTTACTAATTAACTGATTAATCTCTAGCCACTGTAGTTTACACATGACAAATATCAGTTATGAACTGCTAAAAAAGCATTGGAACAGACAGGGAGATTTAGATTTCACAGGAAAGAAAATAAGGAATAAAGACACCTGGACTAGTATAAAGTGACTATTGATGAAATAAAATTCAGGCTGACAGAACCTGGAAAAAAGCACATTTTTATTATGGTGTAAAACAATGATTAATGTGAAGAGTCATATTTTCTTACAAGCCGAGAAAGGATACAGTTGGTCACAAAAGGAAAGGCTGAAGAAAATATTTGTGCGCAGTTCTTCTCCCTTAAGTACTTGCCACAATGTGTGAAGCTCATCAGTGCTTAGTGAAATAGCCCAAATCTGGTTTCTTTCCTTGTTAATGTATGGAATGGTGTTCATTACAAGAATTGTTTTTAATGGCTCCCCTCTGGAAGAGCTGGAGTGCTTCGTCTCGCGTCGTTGATGTTTCTAATAAATAAATTCATCTCCGGTGGGTGGGACAAGAAGATTAACTCTGGTAAGAGGCTGCAATAACTATATTGAAGAATGGGTTTTATGTCTGAGGGCTCAGTTTTCTACTGACATAAATAGGCAAAAATTTCATTGGCTGCAAAGGGCACGTGTCTGAGTATCAGAGGTCAGAACTGACTGTGTAATTTGGAAATGAGAGTATTGCACTGCTCCCTGGAAAGCTATTTGAAGAGTAAACTCTTTGCTAACGATCGGAAATAGATGTTAATAAGATTTTAATAGAGTTTGAGTGTTGTTAGTGAAGATCTTAATGGAAATACGACTTTTCTGAGGGGGGAAAAAAACTGCTGAAGACTAAACTTACCATTTAGTAATCTGAAAGGCTAGATGAGTAGTGGTAGAAAATTACTTTAAGTGACTGTGTTTGTTAGCAGTAGCTTACATTTTCTGGGGGAAAAGAAGAAATCTCCTTCAAGATACTTGTGAAAAGCAGCTGCATTTTTCAAATTTTACACAGAAAAACTGAACACCTAAAAACTTAAGAATGTGCTGGAGAAGTAACCTATTTTCTGCAACCACGGCAACAGCTTTATTTGTAATGAACTGTGCTTGTTTCCTACTGATAGTTTTTTTGGAAAGCTGACTTCTACAAAATTTTAAAGCTTGCAACACGTGGTATTTGAAATACTTTTTTAAGATTGTTGTTTTAATGAGTCTTTCTGTGAATGTGGGATTAATTATTTTTAAAAACATATATTTCTTCCAGATTCCTTATAGTATTATTACTGAGATTGATTGCTTTTCCCTTTCTCCTCTCTTTTTTCCTTGGCCTTAACTTGTTCCCACCTGTGTGTTTTATTGTGTGATATGCAACTAGTGCTTACTAAGCATATGTTTGGAGAAGGACTGGATTTAGTGGAAGGTCACAGCAGAAATCCTGTGCTCTTGGTCTTGTCAACAGATACCTAAAAATAAAAATCTTAATTGGCAACCTATTTTTTCCCTATGCTGTGATTTTTTTAAAAGGATTTTTCTTTTCTCATCTACACCAACCCTATGGTATCAAGACTGTCCTCGTTATCCTCAAAGGGTCTTTTTTGTTTGTGCCTCTGTGCACAGGGGTTCATTGGAGGGACAGAGATGAGGATGCCAGGAGCCACTGCTGATGCGGATTATTTAGTCTCCATCTCTGGAGACATTCAAAACCCGCCTGGACGCGTTCCTGTGTAACCTGCTCTAAGGTGGCCCTGCTCTGGCAGGGGGGTTGGACTAGATGATCTCCAGAGGTCCCTTCCAACCCTGTGATTCTATGATTCTCTGATTATGCACCAAATACTGCTTCACCAGCATCTTTCTCTGGTGGGGTATGCAAAGCGAGAAACCTTGAACCAAGTGAAGTGAAAATCAGATCTGAGCTGCTCCGTCAGCTAAAGTTTTAGCAGTTGTTCTCTCCCAGCCTGATCCTCTCTCTGTCCTAGCCCATAGCAGTGTGAATTCTGGATGTGGGCAAACGCAGGTGGTGTTGAAAGGGTTTGCAGTCCAAGCAGAAACTGGGGACAGGGGGGTTGATCAAGTCCAGCAAGGGAAGACAAGTAATGGGCGAGTGGAGTGGGAGCGGTGTGTCAGTGACTGAGGAGCCCGAGTGCTGCCGGCCGGCGCCGGGGCTGCGCATGGGCCTCAGGCAGCATGGGTTTTAAAGGAGAGATTCGCAGCAGAGCGGTGAGGTTTCTGTGTGAATATTTCTTGGAAGGTTCCTCTGGTCCTTTGTGTCCTTCTCGGAGGGCTTTCATGAGTAGAAGTGGTGTTACTGCCCGCTCAAAGCTGGGAGATGCTGTATTGGTTCATTGATGAGAGATGGGCAGGTTGGCCGGGAAGAGCCTGACAAGAAAGGCAGCTTATGTTTGGTGGAGTGGAGCAGGCCTGTGACCGGTGATTGATTGAAGGGTAGGGCGCAGTCTCTGAGAGTTAATGGAGTGTTTTTAATGTACAGCAAATGCTCAAAGGACCCTGAAAAAGGCCGTAAGTGCTGTGTGCCAAGAATCAGCTGTGCACTTCAGGGCACAGACTTCTGAGACAGGACTTAGTCTGGGGAAGGCAAGGAGCTGGCTTTTTTGGAAGGACAAGAGGAGCGCTTCCATGGAAGCGTGGCACAGATCCGTGGCCTGCTGCAGCATATCCCACCACAGCCTGCCAGAGCGCCACAAAGTGCGCGCTTTTGTCATATTCAGTCTGTTGGTTTGATCTTTTGCATGGTGTGCTGCGGTGGTTAAATTTCAGCTGAGATGGGTCGGTGAGAGCAGGTTGTTCCAAAGGTGAAAGGCCACTGAAGAGCTGCCGAGCAGCTCCGCGGGGTTAAACCCAGGGATGGTAATTTGAAATCTGACCTCACTTCGGCTGCAGTTCAAGTGTACAGAGTCTGTTTCTGAGAGGGGGACCCAGCCTGCTCCGAGCACCTTTGGCCACAGGAGGAGGGAAGACTGGGCAAGGGCTGGGAAGCCCAACCTGCTTCGTCACTGATGTCGCTGCTGGGGACGCTTCTGATGTGGCTCCATGAACACCTTTCTGCAGTGTTTAGTGTTGGATTCATGAGCAGGACATTCACGCACAGGACACAGCTGTCAGGAGAAGTTTAAGAGCTGAGGTAGCTATATGAGGAACTGTATTTATTGGGTAACATGCACTACTAGCACGACGTTGTTATTGCCATTGATGCAGAAGCTAAATACTCCTTTGTATATTTTATTTTCTGGGCTTTCAAATAAGGGCAGGTTAAGGAATGGTGTTGGGGTGCATATTAGCTTGGTAATTCATTGTCATTTATTAACTTGTACCTGGAGCAGAGAGGCAGGGCAGGTGGAAACTCAGAGTCCTTCCATAAGGCTCTTTACCTTTAAAGGCAAAGTCCATATAGTTAGTATTTCTTATCAGAGAATCAAGCACATATGGTGTGAAAGGATTTGTGGCTTGGACGCACAAGGGGCTTATCTTCGGAGAGAAAGGTATGGCTTTTTTTACTTAGGGGCAGCTAACAAGCGTTAGTTGTCCCAAGATAAAATGTAAGGACGAGGTGTTTTTGTTTTAATTCTAGATAAACTTGCAAAGTCAGCCAAATGGGAAGGTAGGACTTAATTTACTGTGTTTACTTTGTGATAAATCCACAATGCTTGATCTTTGATATCTTTTTTCCTCTCGGAATAAGTAATATTTATTACTTAACCCCAAACCGTGCCTCCTTTTTTAGGATATGGATTCAAATTCAGACATAAAAGACATTTGAAACTGTTAGTGAAATGTTAAGAACTTACTATTTTTTAATACAAGGAAGAGTTTTATATGCTGTCATAATAGTAGCGCAGCTTAGTGCAGAAAGGGCCACTGCAGATCATCTTGTCCAATCTGCCTCCCACTCAAAGTAGGACCAACTCTGAAGTTAGATCAGGTTGCTACTCATGTAATCCCTGTCCTCTTTCTGATACTCTGGATCAGTTTGTGGCTGTTGATTTGGTATATTCAACTATAGGGATGACCTGTAACTTCAATGACATCACTATAACCTTTGCACGTTTTAAGAGGAATTCTTAGCTAGGTAAGTGGTAATTTTTGCCAGTGACTTAGGTCAAGATGAGACCTAGAGGTTTCAGCTTCTTGGTTTCTTCTTTCTAGTTGCAGTTATACTTAAGATGAAAGATTTTTTTTGAAAGCCTTAGCAACATCCATTTGACAGAGTGAACCAAAAACTAGTAACTCAAACTATAAAAATGGTAAGCTTTCAATCAAAGAGTAAGCAAGATAGAAACAAATAGTGGCCTTTATTAAATGTTTGAACTCACTTATTTGCTTCACAAGCTGCTAACTTCAATAATTCTACTTTGTCCTTTCCCAGCTGTAATTAAGGTCATAGATACCAGACTAAACATTTATAAAAAATAAAAGCAGAGTAGCAAAGGAAAAAAGTTCGAGTGCTATCAAGCTATAACAGTTTACTCAGGCAGAAAGGCACTTTTGAAAAATTCTTTATGAATGGTGATACTAGGAAGATATGTACCATGAAGTTTGTGGAACTGACTGTTGTGAGTTGAATTAGAGGATTACTACAACTTGGATTCATTATTTCCTCTTTAATACAGATTCCTGTTCCGTTCTAGATTGGGAGATATGTATAGTAGAAATGTTAAATTAAGAATATATTCCAGATATTAAATGTAATTTTTCATTTCTTGGCTTGCTTGTTGACAGTAGTTTTCTTTGATACTTTGACACAATTCATCACTAACTGCCTTCACAGATATTAATATATCCTGTATCTTAAAATGCTAACCAAGAATTGCTCTTCTGTTTATGTTTGTAGCCGTCGGTCTGGCCAGTATACAATGAACCATGACCATTCCAAGAAGACCCCCGATGGAGCATCGTTTGACCGCTCAGGATCCCAGGACTCCTTGGATGAACTGTCTATGGACGACTACTGGAAAGAACTTGAAAACATCCATGAAACCAGAGGAAATAATCATGAGGAACGAGTAGCACTTGTCGTGAAAGAGCCAGATGGTAATGAAATCTGTTCTTGTGAATGATCATCAGTTTGCTGATTTAGGGATTTTTCTTTAAGTCTTATTTCAAGAGATGACACTGACCAAACATACTTAAATCAAGAAGGAGGTCACTCTGCTGAACATCCACTTTGAAAATTCTGTTGCTTCTGATGTGTATCACCAGAAACAGGCAGTGCCCTGAAAGAGAATTGTATCACAGAGAAGTAAAAGGCTGGTTTTCCTTTAAATTGTATTTGCAGAACATCAGAAAGGTGCCTGTACTTGCAAATCACAACAATTGAAGCTTTATTTGCAGTTTGCTGTTAAACTAACTTACCCTTTCACTCTTTGTGTATGTTGTTCGTTATTGTAGCTATTGTGGATAGAAACCTCACGCTTTAGAAGACAAGCCAATGATTAACCGGTTTAAGTTTAGTGAGTAACTTTCTACGCTTGTAACTATTGTGACTGTTCAGTTGTATTATTTGTGTTTCTCAGAAGCATCCGTTATAGGCCACTCCTGAGGGCATGATCTTAGAAGAAGTTGGGCAATTTCTTTATTTTTCTTGTCCTATCAGACAAAAGAGGAGTAATGTCCTTAATTCTATTCTCTCAAAAAATATTTTTTAACAGTATTTGCCTCTCTCCCATTCTTACAAGAGGCCCACAGTGTCAGTAAATTAAAATGCTGAGGTTTGCATTTTGGTATGGCCTCTCCATGAGTGAGAAGATGTACTCCATTAGCTTTCAAAGGGATTTGCACTTCTGCGTCCCTAGGCATTTTGAAACATCACCACTATTTACAAGTGCTCTGAAGAGGGTAGCAAAGTGGCTTCTGGAGAAAGCAGCAAGGCTCCGAGTCCACGTGCCCAGGGAGCAGGGCATCTGACAGAGCTGTGAGGCTGTCTCCAGAGCCGCAGAGCCCATCGTTGTGCAAAGCATGGGCCTCTTCTCTTACGCCAGCTCACTGATGCTGCTGTGCCTTCAGGCTCTGCACTCTAAACCCCACCATTTCCTTATTTATTTTTATATATCCTTCTTCCCTCTAGTTACTGCTCCAGCTCGAGCTGCTGACTCTGGCATGAAGCCCAAGTGAATCAGCTCATTTGAGTTGATCAGCTTGAGTAGATGTTGCTCTGCCCCATACCTTGCCTAATGTGCAGCACCCAGCTTGGGTATGAGTACTCCTGAATGTGTGGGACACTGCATCTGGCTGATGTGCCTCCCTGAGCGGGGGCTTGTTTGAGACACGGCCATGCAAAGGCAAGAACGCGAGAGAGGAGATATACCTTGCTCACATCTGCTCTGGAGAATGGGTGTAGCCCATCTTTCCAGCCCTAATAACAAAATCTGAGAGAGTTTTGTCAGAGGCGCGGTGTTTGGCCGTGCAGCCATAGCAAAATTCATACTTAACATTTTGTGTCTGTTTTCTGAATGCTGTTTATATTCAGGTGCCCACTTGGATGTGCACTTGGCACTGTGGGAAACCACAGTCAATAGTGAAATCAACATGTCAGCTTTGTAGTTCTTTTAGATATCGCATAAATGGAAACGTCGCTTGAATGTTTGAGAGGGTTGTTGGTGTGCAGCACAAGCTCGGCTGCTATGGAGGGAACTTAACTTTTTAAAGAAAGTATCATTAGAGAGAAACTGATTTCAGAAGCAGAAGTTTTGGCATTGCTGACAGTATTTAATAGCTTTCTTCTCTTTCATGTGCAGTGATCTGTCAATAAAGGATACTTTATCAGCAATAAGACTAAAGCAACAATTGTTTTGCGGGCTGTCAGCTGGCTGCAAACCATGTAATAAGAACTGATTAAAAATTGCATTAAGGTGACTCCTGGAGTCTGGTTTGTCCTTCATTAAATTGAGCTAGTGGAGAGCTGTAGGATTAATGTATCAAGAAAAGTGGGCAGAACCATATCAGTAAAGGAGGTAAAGAGATTGAGGATTGAACTAAAAATCATTGAAGCATCAATGATCAGAGACACTCAGACTTCTCCGTACACAATGTATCTAGGTACATTTATAAAATGGTTTATGATTTAATAGAAGTGCTGTAGATTGTAATAAAGATTGCCCTATAGCAATTAGCATGGATTAACTATTTTAAAAGCTTTGATATCATATGTTAATCCTTTTGAAGCTCTTAAGAAACAGTAGCTTTTTTCCAAGTCATGATAATGTAAGTAGTTGTTCTTAATTGGGGATCCGCTTGGTACTTTCCCTGTGAACTGCATTAACTATATAACATTATTAACATTCAGTGTTCTTAACAGTACTGGAAAGCCAACGTTTATGCCTTTTTCTCATTGCCTTGCTCAGAGGGAGAACTGGAAGAAGAATGGCTGAAGGAGGCAGGTCTGTCAGATCTGTTTGTTGAGAGCTCTGGCGACTCCCTGGAAAGCATGGTGTTTCTGTCCACGCTGACCCGAACCCAGAAGGCAGCGGTAGAAAAGCGAGTAGAGACTGTCACACAAACCATGAGGAAAAAAAACAAACAGCACCAGATTCCTGATGTCAGAGATATCTTTAGGGTACAAAACGACTCAAAGGGAAAAGTAAGTTCCTGTGTGTCATTTTGTTTGATTCTGGCAGAGAAAAGAGAGGGACATGTAAGGGTGGGGGGAGAGGAGAGGGATGCATGGACATAAAAGGGATATTTCCATGAGATTTGTGTCTAACTTTTCACTGATTTCCAAGGGAATTTTTTACTGAATTTATGGGAATAGCATTGGTCCAGACTTGACATTGCATTAAACAATTTTATTATGTAGAAAGAAGTATGTATATTGGCCTCGTATTACTTAAAGGTGATTAATAAAACAACCACTCTACGGTCAAGATATTAATCTGAATTAATTTGAACGCAGGTGCAAAACTCATGACAACAATCACCCAAAGAGCTACCAAAAGCCCACTTATAACTCTGGGTGGTAGTGGCCTGCAGCTGTCAATGGGGGGTCTGCTAGATAGGGGGCAGTACCTCTTACTTAGCGGTGCTCTTGTTTCTTTTTCTTTTTTAAAAAGGAAGATAAAGGGACATCAACCTAACCTGCTCTATTTTGGCTAGGTCTTTGTGCCTGTCAGATGGGGGCTTAGACCCTGTTCTAACTCCCAGGGCCTATGTGTGCCATTAAACTGTGTGTGGGAAGTTGCTCTGACAGGTCCTGACGGGACCCTGTCTCCTCTCATGGAGTATCGAACAGGAGAGTTTCTCTCCCGTATGCAGGAAAGGGGAAGGAGGGAAATGGAGACTATGATTAGAATTCCTCTCCTGTGGAGAAGTGTATGTTTCTTCTTTGCTCCCCAAAAGCAACGATTTCTTCAGTTGTAAGAAGACCGACCTGACGAAAATGCACAGCTAGCTTACCTGACCTCAGCCCCGTCCCTTCTTCTCGCCACTGCTGCCACCATTCAGCGCAATGGTAGCGGCGATGGAAAACATGGCGAATTTTGAGGGGATTTAACTTCCTCCTTCTCCCAACAGCTTCTTCTCCTTTGGCAACTCCTTTCAAATCCAGTAGAGGCGAAATGTAGTGGGGGGGAGTTTGCAAGCTCAAATGTATTTTCTGGAGGCACAACTTCCCTTTCACTGTTCTGCTTTGCATGTGGTTGCAGAAGGGATATTAACTCCATAAAAGCTTTCTGGGATCTGATTTGGAATTGACTACACCTAAAAATTACAAGATATAATAGCAGAGCAATTTAAGTAAAATATCTTGTGGCTTAAAGCAGTATAATTTCCCTTTCAAGTATGTTATTTCAGTAAAGCTCAAGAAATACTCATGTTTCTGTATTTAAGCTACACATTGTAATGTTTGAAAATTGTATGTCACGGTGTTCAGTAGACTTCTGTGTCTCTTAAACTACATGTTTTGATATTGATGACAGCAGTGAGCAGTAATGCAAACAGACAAATTATTGTAGCCCTTTAAGATGTATAAAACAGAAAGTTAGAATATTTATTAAATATAGAAATAACTGGGGAAAAAAAGAATCCTTCTAAAGCTGTCTCCTTGACTGAAATAAACTAATACAAGTGTAGGCCTTCAAACCTATACTGCATTCCTTCCTCCCAAGCAAGATAATTATTCAGAAATCATTGCTTGTGGTTATTCATCTAATCTGTCACAGAAAGCCTGTAGTGAAGTAGCTTCTGCAGCCTCCCTAGGTAACTTGTCTCAGCGCTTTGTTACTCTCCCATTATTTGAAAGCTTTTTTTGTAACAAAAGAGCACTGAAGCCATCTGCAGCTGTATGAAGTCATTCCAGTTTAATAATATCCTCCAAAAATCCTGTAACCTCCCTTCACCTGGAGGAAAGCAGGAGGAAAGGTAAAACAATAGTGTTGATGTTTTGCATCGACACAACAATTGTGTTGATGTTTCTACTAAATTTCCTGCCATATTCCCAAAGAGAAGCTACACTTTTGGTACCTTGACAGCTTCCCAGTCTGCTTCTACTGCTCTGTTAAACTGTGATAATTTTCTGGGCAGTCGTGCTATCTTCTTCCACCTCTCAAGATCCCTGATGTAAAGAAAAAGTAAATACACAGGTTTGTGTTGGTAAGAAAAATCTCTAAAACTTGATTATCTTTTTTATCAGCAAGTATGGAGTTATACAGTGCTTGAGTAAAATGCAGTTAAAAATCCAGAGTGCTAAACATTCATTGTTTATCTGAGTTGCCAAAAAGTTAATAAAAATAATGTGTGGGTAGACCCATATGCTTTTACACACAAATCATGTCCATATATATACACGTGTGTGTGTGTGTGTGTGTGTGTGTATATATATATAGGTATAGATTTTCTATATGTACTGAAGTATTTTTTTCTATAGTAGATGTCATCCAGTTCATGGAATGTGACAAATTTTTTGGGACTGGGTACTGCAGCATTGCAGAAAGGAGAAGATGGTTCAAATCCTTTCCTGTTTTGTTGTCTCTTCAAAGTGTTTTGCTGTTGGGAATCTAAGCTGTAAACACAGATATTAATGTTAGACTGCCCTGCAAAAGGGATGGGGTTGTTCTGTAGGGGACGCAACCGTGTAAGATTTTGCAAGAGGAAGGAATTCGGACTAAGTCAAAATGTCTCCTCCAGATTCCCTTTCTGTATCTTTTCCAGTGCAAAGTATGGCTTCAGGTCAAATAATACATTTTCTTATTCTTTGCAACTCCGGAAAATTAATTCTTATACTCATCCGTTTTTGAAGAGGAGGGAATAGAGTTAATTACTTCTTTTTTAATTACCTAGATTTCAGATCCCCTTAGACTTTGGCAAAAGGTTTTCTACTGAAACACACAGGTGTGCTTCTGCATGCTTTTGGATTGCAGGAGTGTGTGTTTTAATGCTGCACAGAGTCAAAGGAGTTTCTACAACCATGCATTTGGTTTTCATAGGCATGCATATTTATTGTTCCTTTCTTAGGTCTGTGATGGAAGTGAACCCTCAACTGTGAGAACAAGTGAAAATAAGAGTGAAACACAAGACGGAACAAAAGGTAATGCCAAACAACTCTCTTCTTTTTGTTTTTTTTTGTTTGTTTTGTTTGCTTGTGTTTTGTTTTGTTTTTTCCTTTTGGTTTATAGGCTCTCAACTACATAAGCTACTACATAGGTTCCAGTAAATTTTCAGCAAAAGAAAATGAAATTCTTATGAGAAACTGGTTCTGGCCTGTGTTGTTGTAGTGTTGTAAAATTTTTAAGTGTGGCAGCAGATAGTGTCCTTTGTGCCATCTGGGAAACCTTGTTTGTTACCAGTGATCATCTTATAATGGAGTCATCTGGGAGAAGTCTCCTCCCAAATGAGGAGGCATAGTTTATGCTTAGGTCTTTCCTGATCCTTAATTTATCCCTTCTGGTTTATCTCTGCTCTACAGTACAGGAAATGAAGCACTATACATAAGCTCATCAGTGCATACAAGAGAACAAAAACAAAAGGACTATAAACATCCAAAGAAAGTGAGAACCGGCTGTATATCTGTATCTCAAAATCAAAGAAAAACAGGGATGGAAGAAAAAAGTTGTTTACCTGTTTAAGGAAAATGGAAAAGAAATAGCATTCTTTGTGTGGGTTGTGTTCAACAACATGTGATTACACAAGAGGGGTGCTGTAGCCATGGAAGACCCCTCCCTCTCTCACAGGCACGTAGGACAGAGCATCACAGAAGTCCTTAGCTGATTCTGTATTTTCTGTTTTGAGAGTATGAATTTCGGTGAGACTTTGACAAAGCTTTCTGCTGTTCTTCAGGTCCAGTAATAAAAGGTTGGCTGCCCTGCATCATCTTAGGTTTCTTCGAAGTAGGGGTTGCACCACGTCTGTTATGTCACCATACCCATCACTGTAGAGATCAGCATATTAATTGGCAGCCATTTAAGCTTTATGATACTTCATTGCTATTCTGCATTTTTTGTATGTTGGGTTTTTTTTCTTCTTCCAGGGGACTGGATAGCACATAGGTGTTACACTGAACGCTATAGCCACTTAAATAGTCGGTCAGGCAGATCAAGTTCCCTGCTGCAAGTTACTTATCTATAATTAAGCCACCAAATAAACTTCTATTCCAGTTCTAGAATACTAACCAGTAGTATTCTGGAAAAATGGTTACTTTAGGATTAGACTTTAACAGCAACAGCCAATACAGGATGTGCATGGAAGTTGAAGTGGAAGACATGAATATAAACCAGCCCTGAATATCACCAAATTTGTGTGTTTCGAAAAGTGCTGTTAATCCTTCCCTTCCTCCCTCCTTTCCTCCCTCCATCTCAGCAAACCTCACTCCAATAAGAACAGTAAAAAATGGTGAGGACTGCCAGATTGCTGGTTCAGCACAAGGGAAGGAAGAGATGCCTGGTGCTTGTGTCAATAAATTGCACTGTAGGATTCAGAACTGGAAAATTACCAAGTAATTATTACAGAGTTTTTATCACATCTGGTTCTTTTTTTCCAGTGGCCCTGATGAACCCTTCAGAAATGGGAAGTTCTGAAAGGCAAATCCCATATGCTAGCTCTCCTCAGCACAGATTGCGATGTGGATGGCAAATGCAGCGTGCTTACATCCTGATACACTTCTGCTCTTGTCAACATGCTAAAGTGGGCTCTGCTCCCAAGATTGGAGCAGGAAGAAAAAATCAGTTCAATTTGCAGTCAAACCATGCAAGTTCGGTGGTATTAAAAGCACCGCACCTGTTTCAGTGCTGTGCTGTGATCTTTCCTCCAGAATGATGAGCAAATTAGTGTTATACAAACAGTGAACGAATTTAAGGCAAAAAGTAAACAATGCCTGATATTTCAGAAATAAAAAATAGTTATGAAATCCAAATACATTATTTTAAAATGGAAGCCCTCTTTGACAGAGAAGTAGTACCAGTTTTAGCTAAGAAATACGGATATCATCTCAGACATTATAAAAAAAAAATCAAAAGCTTAAATTGAGATGTCTTAAAACTGTTAGAGTGAATGACTCTGGCCCATCTCCAAAGGTGATGACTCTGTTCCTAATTTGATATTGAAAGCTGCATTCCCAAGTGCTTCTGCCAGGCTGAAGAATATAATGGTTTGCCCTTAGAGCGTACACGGGCTGTGTGAACCTGTGCTCACTTCTCCTTTCTTGACAGTCTGACACTCCTTGTTTCTTGCCTAAACAATGTAAGCAGACTCAGGGAATAAACAAAACCATTACATTTTTATTCTTTTCTGCCTGCTCCTGCTCAAACAGAACAGTTTAATGGGTTCCTAAGACTTTTTGTTGGTAGATGACTATTTCAGTTTTTTTGGAAGGACCCTCACTTACTAGCTTTAAGTGCCTCTTTGTTTCAGGTAGGTACAGAATGTGTCTACGTGAAGCAAAAAGAAAATTCAGAGTCATCTATTAAGCTGTCAAAAGAAGTTATCATTTTAACAATCCATAACAGTCACTAAAGACCTGCAAAGCTAGCAATACGTTCAACAGCTACGAAAGAAAAAAAGTAATTCTCTTTGGATGCCTTTGAAAAGGAGTAAATAACCATGTTGGTTGAGACCTCTCAAGAAATAAAAAGGAAAGAATAAAGCAGATGAAAAGCTAAATACTCATTAGCTTATACGGAGGAGCAGCAAAAGTCAGTTTACTGCAGGACTGCAGTTGTCCTTCTGAACACACAGGATTAGCTATAAGGGAAGCAGCCTCAAAGCATAATGATCTGGCAAATGGATGAAAGAATTGCATGAACAATGTGTAACACTAGGAAAAAGAGCTGTAATGTGTGCTTCTTGATAGGGAAAAATACTGAAATGTGGTTGTATTTTTTTAGTTAAAGAGTTTGTTTCTGCTTTTCACTTTACACGATAAATAAGTAATCTACGGCCAGTGATAGAGTGTTTGTCAAAAGATTACAAAGTTTTTTATTTTCTATTTAAAATCATCATTATAGTATTTGAGAGAAATGCTTTTTCAGTCAAAAAAACCCTAAATCAGACGTTCTACCTTTCCAATCATAAATTAAGATTTATCAGCTTAACTCCATCGAGGTATACTCTAGATTCTGTAGCAAAACTAGGAAATAGCAAGGCTGATGCTTCTGCTATTTCCATGTTCTATTAAAAAGAAACCCAAAATGTAACCCCCACCCCACTCTTGAAGAATTCCAGTCATTTTATCTGAACCTTAGATAGCACTGTGAGCTAAGGAAAGGGTACAGGAGTAACGTAAAACATGGTTTCCACATCCTTATAGACAATATTTACTTTTTTTTGTATCACACTTCCATTTCTCTCATGAAATACTGCATGCAGTTGGCAGGTTGGCAGAACACCAAAGCTGCATCCTCTTACAGCTGCTTCCTAGTTAATGAATGCACAACAACAGGAGCAAGGCTATATGAGCATGAAGAAACTCCCCACAGCAGCAGCATTTCCAGACCTTTAAAATGTGCACAGCATTACCAAGACATCTGCTTTACGCAGCATCTTCGTATGGCCACAGGACTGAAATAGGAGCTACTGCTTTATTGTTTGTTAACATCAGATCCCTCTCAGGCTGGTAGGAAGTATGTAGGTCACATATAGGCCACATTAGCATGACAAAAGTCTTGGGGGGAACAGAGAACTGTTTTCCTTTAGTTCGGATGCATTAAACAGTTTACAAGATGTATACAGATACACACGGAGGGAGGCTGAAGATCGAAGCCAGGGATGAATTTGACCTTGGATATGTTTGGTTACTGAGTCTCATATCTCTCTTTACCGAAAGGAGCAGCTCTAGTTTCAGGATCAGCTTAATCTTTAGCGTATGCCTCTGACATCTTTTGGGGTCTATGGAAAGTGAGCAGGAGCCACTCTGGAAAGAGCAAGTGGTGAATAACACACACAACAGGCAAAATTTGGAAATGTTTTATTCTACTTCTCACAGCATTGCTTGGTTGTAAGCAGAGTCAAAGTGTTAACTCAAATCCACCTTCTCTCTCTGGAAGTGTCTCAGCCCTAGATCAATTACATTGAACTGGGAGTGGTTGCATAAAGCGTTGTGCCCTACCAGAGCGTGGCTGTGGTGGCTGCAGCCACTTGCCTGTCTATCAGGTCCTCTGAGTTTGGCCCTGGCAGACTGAGGTCATTTTCAGGACTCATTCTAAAGAATATCAGAGACTAGTCTTGTTTTGTGTATAGTCTTTCAATTAGACACAGATATGATTCAGAAAAAAATTCTAGTTGGTGTAATTTTTTTTTTTAACTTGATGCTTCATATGTTGGTTGGGTTGCGTGCTTGCAGCTCAGCTTTTTTGCAGGCATCAAAAGTATGAGTGTGGAGCAGCACTTCCCTGATGCCTTCTCTCTTAATCAGCCTGTCTGCAGCTTTTCGCCTGCTACAAGGTCAAATGTTGCTGCAGCTGTAACTATTTTCTGGGAATTTTTTTCTGGCTTGACATAGCATAGTTATTCCAGGCTACACAAAAATTTCCCACAGCGGTGTAAAGAAATTAATCTATTATGTTACACAATATTCTTACACCAAAGTATATACACTGCTCATGGTTCTCCTCCTCAACTCATGTCCATTTCCATCACGCTTTTCCTGGACTTGCGGTATGTTAGCTTTGAACAGGCTGCAGCCTCCTGAGAGTAGGAGACAGTGGCAGAATCATGGTCCCGCTGAAATGAGCAGGATTGATTTGTTTATATTTGCACTGGTTTTAAGAAAGTCTGAATTCCATCACAAATACTTGGAAGGTATTTGTAAGGTCTTGTACGAGGAACCTAGTCCTGGATATGAAGAAGTACATCACGAGAGAGATGGTGGAGAGATCAGAATTTTTCTCTGGCTAAATTGTCTTTGTTTCTTTGTATTAAATAATGATATTTACAATATAATTTTCCTCTTGCTTCTTTCATGATATATTTTAACTTCAGACTGAAAAGCAATGGTTAATTTACTATGAAATTAGATGACTTCTTTTTCTGAAAACAGAACTGCCTCTCCCTTTTTTTCCTTCTCTTTTTTCTTTCTTTTTTTTTTAAACAAAAATGTTCTAAATTTGTCTAGTGTTTGATTCCTTTAACGAACAAAGAAAGAGAAGTAAGGCTGTTGTTGTGTACTTAGTCCTTCCCTGTATCATGGAAACATGTCCAAACAGTTTTGAGAAATAGCCTCTTCAGACTGAGGTGAGGACAGGAACGTTGGGAAAAAGGCATGATGTGTGTACTCCCTGTTATTCCCAGATGTTAATGCTTTGGATCATAGAGGAAACATTCTCTTTTGCTTTTGAAATTTTAACAGCAGAAAGAATTGCTGATTTGTTTGCAAGACATTACAGTGTTTGAGGCTGGAGAGTTTTTGATGGCAAGAAACTTCTGATGCCAAAGCTGTTTGGCTCTGGAGGATTCTGGGAGGCTGCTGTTTGTTTGAGGTGGTTTGCTTTATCTTTTCCTAACAGATAAACAGGAGAAAACCCTCTGCCTTGGCAGAATTGTTCAAGAAAAACTATGAAAGATGGACCCTTGTAAGAGGCTAAGTTTTCAACTGACATAAAAAACTGCAGAAATTGGTGAATTTGCAACCAGAAAGTCCATCCCTTGCATAGCATTAACTTCTGCTTGGTTTAAAACTTACTCTCATACACTGAGTGGTGCTCAATTGTGCTGCTGTTGGTTATTAGTATTTTTGCTTTGTTTTCAGGTCCAAATTTCAGTCTTGGAACAGATGAGCAGAAGAGCCCACCTGAAGACATGCCGTTTTCGGACACAGACATCAATTTGGAGATACCATTTGCAGAACAGGCAGCTAATCTCAAAGACAGCTCAATAGGCAAAATGTGCAAGGGTGGAGGGGGTGACACTCTTCTCCCGGTAAGTGTTTCCTATTTATTGTTCTCGTTATTTGTTTTCACTAGTGGTACTGTTTGGATGCTATTTATCTGATAGTGTGTTGATTAGATTAGAAGAACATTGCCGGATCCAGTTTCGTGGAGATAGATCTTCTCAAGACACCTCATTTTTGGGAATAATATTCTCAATAACATGGAAGCAACTACTTTTGTGCCTATTTATGTCATTGTCTGTCTGGCAAAATGCACTCTGTGTTTAAGCAATAACGGACTGGTAATAATAAGCTGGAATAGTGGCTTGATGGTAGTTGTACACAAACTGTGTCCTTACTTCATTTGTCTACAGCCCCTTTTCCTGTTATCTGAGGTGAGATGCCTTGCCTCTGTAATTAAAATCTCTGTTTTCATTTAAAAAGGGTTGGTAGATGCCTGTGGAAACTTTGTTATCCAAGGCAGATAGATGAGGCGTGAGAATGAAGAACAGAATGATCTATAATCTGACTTCTATAGAAGTCTAAAGTCAAATGGCAGGAAATTCAGGGTTTGTGCTCAGTTTTACATTCCATCTCTTAACTAAAAAAGGCTCATTCTGAATGGATCCAAGTAAATACAAAAGAAGATCCTCCAATGCATTTTGTTGTTGATTCTCAAGCATCTCTTTGAGGCTCTCTCTCTCTCTCTACCCAACAGTTCATGAACATGCAGTTACATATGACCTGTAAACTAATGACTGGTGTGAAAAACATCTTTTTTTTTTTTTCTTTCCTAGTAGTGTATGCAAACATGTCTGAGTAAACATAGTGTCTGAAGTAATAATGTTTCACA
The DNA here is from genome assembly GCA_013398915.1 of Dromas ardeola. Taxonomy (NCBI): domain Eukaryota; kingdom Metazoa; phylum Chordata; class Aves; order Charadriiformes; family Dromadidae; genus Dromas; species Dromas ardeola. The sequence goes on along the minus strand of VYZM01017348.1, from coordinate 131,179 downwards.
GTTCTTCAAACACTTAATTTAGATAAGGACATGTGCAATTCTTCAAATAGTAATTACCCCATGTATCCTAGTTTAAACATTATAAACCAGACACAAATGGATATTTAGAAATGGATTCTAAAGTGTTTGAGTCATGTTTCTCTAATGCAGTCTGTAAGAAGGAAACAATAGCTATACTCTTAACTTAATTCTGTATATATGTGCATATAGATATGCATAATACATACATTAGTTAAACTTTCAGTTAGGCTAGTGAAAGATTGCTCAAAGACATGGCTATGGGATTTCTCTTTCAGTGATGAAATGAATGGCAAAATCATAGGACAAGGAAGTGAGTTACCTATTTAAATCTACAATTTTTGTTTGTTGCACCTTCGTCATTGACAGTTATTTTCAAATATAGATGTTTGTGCAAGTCAATGAAACCTCAAGGTGGGAGACTGACTATTTATCTACAATTTGTAAATTATGTTTGTGTTTTAGTTTGTGCCCTTTTAGTCATGTACCATAACCACCAATTCATCTGCTGTAAATAAGGACCCCCCTTCCCTAAGAAGAGAAACCCTTCATAATTATAGTATGGCAGCCAAATATGTTATTTTGTGTGCATAAGTGCAGAGGGATTTGTATCCCAGTTGTACATGCATAGGATTGTTCATGGACAGCCATTTCCGACACTATAAATTGCAAAAGGATGCAGAAGGTGGTGGTGTAGGGGGTGGGAGGTGGTTACAAGCAGGACAAAGCCAGACTCTTCTTGGAGGTGCATGGTGGAATGACAAGAGGCAATGGGCACAAGTTACTACAGGGGAAATTAAGTTTTGCAAAGTAAAAAAAGTCCCTGTGAGAGCATTAAGTACTGGAATGGGTGCCCACAGAGGTTCTTGGGAGTTCTCAGAATTCAGCTGGACAACACAGCAACCAACCCGATCAGACTTTTAATTTAGCCTTGCTTTGAGCAGGCAGTTGAACTAGATGACCTCCAGAAGTTACTAGGAACCTAAATTCTCCGATGATTTTAAGATCATCTGCTTTTTAACCTATTTGGGGTGTTCTCCTGTGATTTAGTCAGTAACAGCAGGCTTCATGATGAAAGGTTGTGCTCTGAAGGAAGCGCAGCCTTCAAGCTAAATAATTTGTTATGACTTGGATTATTCACTTTGCTGCAAATCTCTGCTTTTAGAATTTCAGGCTGCCTAAGGACAAAACAGGTACCACAAAGATTGGTGACCTGGCCCCTCAGGACATGAAGAAAGTCTATTCTTTAGCACTGATTGAATTAACTGCGCTCTATGACATACTTGGGACAGAATTCAAGCAGCAAAAAGCTGTAAAAATAAAAACCAAAGGTGAGTTGGTGTTTCATATTCTGAACGAAATGGGTCTGTTTTAATCCAATAAAACAAATGCATCCAGTTCTTTATGATTTTCCAGCAGAAAATTTATATTAGAATATAAATAGTAACATAGGTCCTGAGCAGTATTTAATTATACATCTTAAACTCAGGGCACACTTTAAGCTAGTACACGCACATAATCACTCCAGCTGCGGGACTGTGCTCTTTGTCTAAAGTTAAAACTGAGGTCAGTCACTGAGCAGATAAACCAAGGAGTGAAGAAGGGGAAACTATCTTAGTAGTGTGCTGTGCGGGAAGAATTGTTTCACAGAAATTTGTATGTGCTGATATATTTCCTGGGATGGCACGTGTATGTACTCTTTGTGGGTATTCTTTTCCTGCTTTCCTGAAGGTAGGTACTGTGCTACTCTTATGGTTGGACTCAATGATCTTAAAGGTCTTTTCTAATCTAGATAATTCTGTGGTTCTGTGATTCTACTTGACTTTTTTGCTTTCAGTGCCCATGGCTGGAAATGCTGGGAGCATTTGTCACCTGCTTTCCTCTTCTGTGTGGTACAAACTTTCCTGTATCACATGGGTGATTCCGATGTGATATGAATGCATGCTTGCCCATCCAGGATTTACTCAGGACATAATTCAGTGTTTATGTTGAATAGCATCATATTAAGTGGAAGATCTGGGCTGTTGCAGAGGATGTCAAGATAGATGTAACAGGTCATTTTGCTCTGCAAGCCCTTGGAGCATATGTATAATCACAGTGCTTTTCTTGGGAACATAGGACACATGGAAACCAATTTCAGGATGCAAGAAGTTTTCAGTGCTTTGCGTGTTTTCTCTATTTCTGGCTTCCGCTAAGTGCTTTACAAAAGCTTGAAATGTGTTACCAGTTAATAACAAGCCTGCTTTGGCCAAAACCCTGTTGTCAAGGTTCAGTGAATGTGACAGCTCACTTTAAATAATTGGAAGCAACAGAGAGGGTTGAGAGATATACAACAAGGTACAATAGATTCTTCAGAATGTGTTCTTCACTTTACAGTAGTAGAAAATAAATTTTTAAATGCAAAAGGCATACACGGAAACATCTATGAGACCGTGATCCCTTAAATGCATTTTCTTCTTGCAGAAGTGCTTGTGCTTTCACTAATAAACAGAGACAAAACACTTTCTTCTCTTGTATTTTGGGTCTTAGTTTTAATTAATTCTTCTTACCAAATTTTTAATTGAATTTCACTCATAGCATTATTATCTGAATGATGGGCATTCATCAAAAACTTTGAATTGATTAAATACTTTCTTAAAAGTTAAAAAAGATGAACTAGACTCATAGAAATGTGTATGAAATAAACAATGACATGTCACCCTTTCTGCCAAACAAATCTGCTCTTGCCATGTAATGCCTTCAGTGCCTTGTTGCTCTGCCTGACTCTCACCTCTTCACTCCTGAAGTGTTGTTTGGCCAATTGAGTCATACAGTGGTGGATCTATTGGCTGTTCCTCTTTGTGCTTGAGTATGTAAAGATGATGAAAACATAATTCTGGGGATGCTGTGCTGTGCCCAGCCCTGCCTTTCTCTTGACCTCCTACAGGTACAAGAACTCCCTGATTTGGCACTGAAACTGGTGTTTCTTTGACGTATATCCCCCTTTGATGTTCCCTCAAGGGCTGACATCTTTTTAGTAATTACAGCTGTTCTCTGCTCAATATTGGCATGGCATCATACCAAGCAGGAGTTTTTAGCTACATGTAGTATTATATGCTGTTTCAGAAAAATTGCACATACAGCAATTATCAGTACTTCAGACGCAGAAGTTCTATGTCAGTCACATTTGGGTTAGTCGTTACTTAGTATAGTTCTCTTTCAATGGTCATTCACTTTTAGTCAGCTGGGCCATAAACACATGGGCGTCCCATTTACTTGAAGACTAAGGCTAGTTTTGCATCAGGGCTAGATTAACTGAGACTAGATTCTATTTTTTTTTTTTTTTTAATTTGCATCCTCTTAGCACT
>VYZM01017348.1:98964-127724 GCA_013398915.1 Dromas ardeola | reverse complement strand
AAAAAAAAAAAAAGGCAAAAGACCGTTGGCAAGATGGTGATCTTGCTGTCCTGCCGGTGTTGTACAACACAGAAGCACAGGGTTTGAAAAGCTCTTCTTTCAAAACCCTGATAGAGAGACGTGTTCAGAGTAACTTTGGGTGATAATTACATCTGTCTTATTTTAGTAGCCAAATTTCTGGATATTTCACTCATGCCATTTGCATCTTAACAATCATAACTTGCATTGAGTGATGAAGATCTTCATTTCAGGGTCATCATCACACCCATTCTGCAAACCAGAACCACACAGATGGTTCATTTATGCAGTTCGCTTCACTGTACTGCAGAACACGTGGATGGCAATTTGATGTCTAAACAGAAGACTCCTGATTTATGGTTGAAGGAAGAGATGAATGAATCCTTTTAGCCAGAATGCTTTGTGTAATATCTTGATCAACGAAGACATTCAAACACTTTGAATAAAAGGTCAATAGCTCTGAATGTATTGAATAAGCTTATCGCTTCCAAAATGTGGTTTTATGCCATTGTCACATGTACTGGAACAGATGTGGATAATATCTCAGTTTCTTTTGCTTTATTCTTCAGACTCTGGCTTGTTTGGTGTCCCACTGTCAGTTTTACTGGAACAGGATCAGAAGAAGGTGCCAGGAACCAAGATCCCACTGATTTTTCAAAAGGTAAATAGGCATGATCAAGTCAACTTGTTACATACCTGCAAATGACAAACAAATAACATTTTGTCCTGGATTTGTTTGCTTCTTGTAGCAGTTTTCAGTATATTACTCTAATCAATCAAAGTTATTGTAAGTTGCAGATTTACTTACTAATTCAGTAAATGTGATACTTTGCTTTGTATCAGACATATTTTGAGTTAAAGGAATAAAGTTCAGTTTTTGTTACAACTGGTGTCCATTATTTAGGCAAGTTTACTAATAAGCCTGGGAAAACTGACAGTCAGTGTAAGAACCCGCTGGACCCAAATTCCATTTCCTAAAGATGGTGTAACTTCCATTATCAGCAAGGCTGCCCTCTGTTTTTTCATAGCAAATACTTGAAACTCTGTAGAAATTCTCCATCCTTGGCCCACAGGCTGAACCTACTTTTCTAGGAAGTGGTTTCTCCTTTCAGAAGTGATTTGGGCCACAAGGCAGGTGGCTAGGGGGTGGGAATCAGGCTGGATAACTGCCTCTGGCGATGGCAGCAGCCCTTTTCCAGAAGATTTGTTGCTTTAGTACATGGAGGGATGCTTTGGCGTGTATCATGTTATGGTATGGGAAAGATGATGGAGATGCTGGATTTACTGCCCATACATAGCAGGTCTCATTGCATGAGAAGGGAGAGACCACAGTGTGTGGACCTGGCCTAACGCTGACAGAAACTCAGTGCTGTGTCATCACCATTTCAGTAGGTTTGGGGACCTGCTTGTTAAGTTATTTTTCAAGAAACAGAAAACTCAAGGTAGTTTTGCATCGCTCAAAACTACTGCTGTGTCATTCAGGCCAGAAATTACTTCCTCAGGATCATAAAAATACGTTTCTGGGAAAGATGCTATCTGGAAAAAAAGAAATCAAATGACATAAAGTGATTGATCACTGTGTTATCCTAGCAATATAGTAAGCATAGTTCTTCAGGAAGAAAATTCTACATAAACATTTCTAGCTTATAGATGTGATACGTTTTGCAAGGTGCTGACGTCATTTGGAATACAGTTTTTCTTTAAATGAGAATATGAAAATAAAAAGTTTCCCATTTCTTCTGCCTGTTTTCTACAGCACGTGCTTTCCAAGAACAGAGGGGATTTATATAAAGTGCAAGAAAGAATGTTTTTGTGCCTGCTGCTTTTTGAATATACCTTAGTTATCATGAAAATTAAACAAACAAAGCTAATGGGAAGGTTGCTTAATTAAAAAAAATCTTTTAATAAAAAATACACCTAGTTTTTATTTCATTGAGGAATTATGGTTAAAAATAATGACATAATTTAGCCTAGGGTTTTTTTTAAAACCTGATAGTAATACGGATCCATGTTAACTCCACCAGAAGCTTCTGCTGGTAATAATTCAGGTGTCTGGCCTGCTAATGAAGCCTTGCAGAGCAGCCCTGATAGCGATGAAGAGGGGATTTGCTGTAGCAGGAGGCTGGTGGTGGCCAGCGGGCACCTCTTGCTGCCTGCCAAGGGGGCACTTGTGGGTGAGTGTGCACGAAGGAGTCAAGGCCGCCGGCAGTGCCACCAGACCTTGCCTCCCCCTAGACGTGGGGATGGTGGCAAATCACACAACATGCCCACAGCTTCTTTGTGTCCGACGGATGAGAGTGGCAGTCACCGCTCTGGTGTAAGGCGGGTACGGTGAGAGTTGGATGCGGACAGTTTGCACTTTTTCTTTTTTTGACCAAGGAAAATGTACCAGGGTACAATATACCTTTAGTGCTGTTTACTAACTTTGTGGCTTTTTTTGTCTGACTTTTTTTTAATGGCATTTATCAGTTACATAAATACAGTAGTATCTTAATTTCTGTAACTGGAGGAAACACAACTGTGCTGCATAATTTTTCTTACTCAAGAGCTGGCACAGGAAGGTATGTAACAAAGGCACTGCCCTGGTTAAACATTGTGACAACCATTTGTGCTAAAATGATGTCATCAGCTTTTGACGTTTACAAATTTCTTTTGAATACTCTTAGATCCATACTTCAGTGAATACTTCTAGGCATATCCTTTAGAGAAACAGAATTTATGATATGTGTTTTAAGTACTTTTATAGAATTTCTACTAATTTATCTAAGCCATGCAAAGGATTGCAAACTGCTGAGTTTGTTAGTAGAATACCAGGATTTTCAAAATTGAAACTTCCTTAAAGCTTAAAAGTGCTTTGGTCTTCTCTGGTAAAGTTGTAAAGAAGAGTATTTGTGAGAAAGTTAGTACTGTATCACTAATGTTATCTTAATTGTTTTGATTCAGAGACACTTTAACAAGAGTAGTAATTGGGATTTATTTTTTAAGACAGTAATTTTGGAAAAAAAACACTTCAGTCTCTGAAGGAGGCCTATAAAGATACATTTTTAGACAAACTCTTCTTTAATAGTGTCCAGAATAGGTAGGAGCCATGTTAAATTTTTTTTTCTACATCTACAGCAACTGTAATACATTTGTAAACTGTGTTTGTGTGTCTACTTGTTACATATGTGCATGCAAAAATGCATGCATACGCACACACATACATACATAAAGGCTCCAGTATATCAGAACTATCTACCAGTAATTTTTAATTGGCATCTTCATTCATGCAGTTTGCTTTGTGTTTGACAGCTGATTGCCCAGATAGAAGAGGCAACTCTGGAAACAGAAGGACTTCTCAGAATACCAGGAGTTGCAACAAGAGTAAAGGTAAATCATTGCACAAATCCTCAATATCCCCAAAAACCTACCTCTGCTTACTGATTTTATTGTGTTGTGGAAATACATTTTAATACCAGGTTGTTACAAAAATTTTCAAAAACAGAAAGCAAAATCTCTTTACAAAGAGAACTGAGTTATATTAGCCAAGAAGCTGATGGTTTCATCCAAGGTAGTTTTGGGGAGAAGGCTGGAGTTCGAGTTTGGAGAGTCAAGGCTGTATTTCAAATTCAATTGTGCCAAAATCTCATTAGTTCTTGGCATGAGCTTCCCAGCCTTTTGCTTTTTCCCTGAACCAGTTTAATCATCTGAGCAGTTCATACATAGTCTTTCTACCCCAGGAGGAAGCTTTTCTCTGGCATTATGAGCCTATTTTAATAGCTGGACTTAACCTGTGTTACAGGGCAAGGTAGCCAGCATGCACTGAAGAACCTCTCACATTTATTTTTATGAACAGCGATATAACTACTCAGCTCGCTAAGCACAATCTTGTTAGGTACGTTCGTACACACCAACACTTTGCACACTTTGCAGAGCGAGTGCCAATTGCATGCAGACTCTTTCTCAGTATTTGCCGTAATGCAGGAAACTAAATGCACAGTATGATTCACGCCAAAAGTCAATGTGTTAAAAAGATGGTCTGAACTGGCCTTAAATTCTAAACAGAAAGGACAATTTAAGTGGATTCAGCTGTCCGAAGATGTCTGCCAACCTCTGTCATGTAGAACTCTGTCCAGCAGCTGGTTCATTAGAAACAACTGAAAGAAGGGGATATTATGGAAATTGGCTTTGTTTATTTACCAGTAACTGAGATGAATTTTTTTTTTTACAGTTTTCCTCCATTCTTTATTTTCCACTTTTTATCAGTTCTGCATACTGGAATAATTTTGGAGTGATTTTGTTTATTTCTTTATTCTTTGATTTTATCATTTTAATACAATTTCCCAGGCAGGGGATCATTCACTATTTGGCTTTCATTAATTTTTTACCTCTTTATTTGCAAGAGCTGCTTCTTTGAATTAAGCAATTGTTTTGTTAGCAAAGATGTTAAGTTCCTTTACTTATTCAAATGGAAAAATTTATAGAAAAACAAAGAACTTAGCATACTACAGGACTTCTACATACTACAGATTTCTCTTAATTTTCTTAAACTTTTTTCTCCTACAGAAAAAATAAATATTTTCCTAATTATGTAGTTTTATAGAAAGACATGGATAATCTCAAGAAAAATATTTTGCTATCTTATTCTATAGATTTTTAGAGTTATTATTTAAAAAATGCATTGCATATACCCCATAGTTAAATACATTTACTTTAAAATCTGAGCATTGGTGCATTAAGACGCATAGTTGACATTTCTGCCCTTGCCTCTCAGATAGAATAATTCATTTTATCTAGATGTTTAATACTGCATTTGCTGCAGTGATTTGTTATGAATGTGGATGGAGGAGCTGATGAGACTCAGGGGGAGAATTTTCGTATTTCTTTCTAAAGCTTGCTTTTGTTGATGAGCAGGAAATCATACCCACGTGACTTTAGACATATGAATTAGGATCTTTGCACCTTTGAACCCCCTAAGTAATCAGTGGAGACAGAAGATCTCTCTGGAGGACAGTTGAGAACATCCAACTTTTATATCAATCTAAGTGTCCACATTTTCTTTGGAAATAGATCCATTTTCCATTTGGACAAAGTTACATTTTTTAGATACCGTTCTTATTAAATTTATCTAATATCCTCTATCAAATGTGTCCTTCTTGTCCAGATAAATTAAGGCCATATTTTTCCCTAGCACTTCTCCTCACTTCCTCTCACATACTTTACAAAACAAGCCAAAACTGTCCTTTTCTGTCCGGAAGAACTGAAGCAAGAGGAAAGCAGGGATTTGTGAGAGGTGCCTCAGGGCCACTGGACCTATACGGAGGCCACTTCCCACTCTGCCAGGCTGGGAAATAAATGAAGTGAGTGCAAGGCCGGGACTGATGCTTAACAGGAGACTAAGAAGGACTCGGTGTTTGCAGCATGTTCCCATTCGTACACCTCTGGAAGCCCAATAATAACGCTGCCATGGGAGCAGGTCAGGTATATGGTAATGTCCGCTGCCAGCAGTATCCTGCCCTTTCCCAACCGCAGAGTTACGAGCTATCACTGAAACTTTTAGTGCTGTTTATTCTGCTGCATAACTTCATGGTTTGCAGTACAGTCCCCCTTCCGTAGAGGGCGTGTTTGACATCCAGCGCTAGGCAAAGCTGTATGTGCCCAGTGGCATGGGGTTTCCTGTAGATGGCAAGACATCCAACTATCCAGTCACACAAATCTTTTCCCTGTGTTTTAAAAAGAGAGCCAGCCTCACCTTAGTGTATGTTTTGATAGGAAACTGTGTGTCAACATGCATAATTGCTGTATTTGTTTATGAAAATGGCCATGCATGCATTACAGCAACACCCTTTGGTAGTAGTTTGAGAATTGCTATGTGTATCAGCCGCATCTTAATATTTTGGGGGAGGGGAAGTCATAACCCTTACGTGAATGAGCATGATATCTGGTTCTTATAGTATATTCCATATGACCTGAGGCAGGTCCATGGGATTTCTTCCTGTATGATTTGGCCGTCTGCTGCCTATTACTATGTGTTTGCTTGTGGTGCTTCTGATCCCCAATTTGTCTTTTTGTAGCAAAAAATCACCGGCAGCTGGAGCCAAGTGATATTTCAGATGTCCCTTTTTTCCCCCCTTTCAAAGTATGGGAAATATTGCTGTGTGTATAATGCATGACTTCCAGCAGCCAAGTGTTACTGGTGCTCCCTGTATCTACTGCCTTTCAGAGTCTCTGCCAGGAACTGGAAGCAAAATTTTATGAAGGGACTTTCAACTGGGAAAATGTAAAGCAACATGATGCAGCAAGTCTTTTAAAACTCTTCATCCGTGAACTGCCTCAGCCACTCCTCACTGTAGAATATCTCAAAGCTTTCCAAGATGTGCAGAGTGAGTAGTGTCCTTTCTGTCTCAGCTGTGAAGAATTGATACTAGTGCAGAGAAGTGCCTCTCTGCCGTAGCAGTATTTTCTCTAATAATATGTGAAACTGGAAAACAAATTCAATAATAACAATATGACTTCTCCTGAGAAAAGACTGGGCATATTTTTGCTAATGTACAAATAACATTTTTCATGTAACATCGATTTTAATAGTTTACACGTAAAATGAAAGCACACTGACGCTTTCTGATAAGATGTTTCTGATAGTCATTAGGAGATATAGATGGGTTATAAGGAAATTGTGTATGATAGTATGAGTTTATAAACAATATTTGCTTCAAAAGAAAACGAACAGCAAAGGTACAGTAGTTCTGCAGAAAATCTAACAAATGGTAATTTATACTGTTTAGGGTATTGTATCCATTTAGAACAGGAAAATTTAGAGCAGAATAGTCAGAAGTGCTGATCACCCCTGGTCCCTTGAGATCAGCAAGTTCCTGTGAAAATGTCTTCCTTGCCAACTGGTCACCAAGACAGCAAACATACCAGCTGTGATTGAAAGAGAGTGGCTTGGTGATAATGAATCAGGAATGAGAACCCACATACATTAACTCCCCAGCCAACACAGGAGTACAAGTTTCAGAAAAATGTATTCCCCTTGTCTGCAGGCAGGGCGATGGCTCATTCCTAAGAGACACACTCAGGGAATTCCCGTGGACAGGCAGACAAACGAATATTCTTAAGAACTGTGGGCTGTGTCAGTCTCTGGGTTTTGAGTTGCCTTTCAAGGCCATTAAGTTGGTGGGAGTAGGGGGCTGGTGCTTAGGCCTGCTACATAGTGGTGTTGATTTTGCAGTACTGAGTGGCAAGTTAAAGCTGGCCAGAGTGCTTTCAAATGATGCTGGCAGCAAACAGCTCCTCAAGGTTGTTCCACTTACCGGGTAGTGATTGGAGCCAGGAGGGTTTCTCCTTGCTGCTCCTGAGCTGTCTGAAGGCTTATGTGGTTTTACCAACCCAGAAAATACTCAGGTGCCAGAATCCAAAACACTTTCTGCATTGAGCCAAAGGACTTGATGCAAAACAGACATAGCACTTCATAGTCTTCCATTGTTTCAATTGTCTGCCTGTCCTGTTGGTTGCATGTAGTAAGATTAGATATTAGAGAAGAAGGGCTGTCTTTGTGACAGTAATTAGTGTCTTCATGATACTGTGACTAAGTAGTGTGGTTAGAATTGAATATTTAAACAACCTTATTTAAACAAATTTGTTAATTTGAGCAATTCAAACAACTAAAATTCAATTGTTATTTAGGCGATCAGACAGAAAACCTTGATTTAAGTAATGTATTTTAATTGTTTTGCAATTGTATTTTTGCTTATTTTCCTAGGAAAAGGTTGATTCTCATCCCTTTTTGAGCGTTGTGGCATGGTGTTTTGGAACTAACTTTAAGCCTTAATTTGAATGTTTGTCTTTCTAGAGCAGGTAGATACAGTGTTATCACTATTTGCATGTTTTAAATGGCTATATAATTTGTCGCTTGGTTATTCAGACCCTTAGTTTTTATTATGGTAGAAATTAGTCAGCAAGGGTTTTTTTTTAGTTCACTGACGAACTTTTTGTTGTTGTTGTTGTTTGGTATCTTCCAAACTGATTTGGATGAAATGTATTTGAAATAGCAGTTTAGTTGGAATCCCAGGAGGATGCATGAGAACAGCCCAGTTGAATTTTGAAATACTGTGATAAAACTATGTTAAGTTCAGGTGCCTCCTTCTTCACTTGTTTTGTGTATGGCCTGATTCATTAGGAATCTGCTGAGAAGACTTGCCACAGCATGTCCTCTAAGGCATGACAGGATGAAGTTTATCACAAGTGACAAACGTGAGAAAGTTGGGGCTTTCTGCTGCTCAACGCTGCCAGAACGCAGGAGCTCTTCTAGGAGGTGGAGGAGTGCAGGGATGCATTCAACCTGCATCTTGGGTGAACGAGCAATTTCAAATTCACCACTGAGCAATTGGGTAAAAGGCAGAACCAACGTCACTGTTCTTTAATGATAGCTTGCCACATTTGGTACGGCACTCACTGCTGTAGATATGTGTGAAGCTGCTCTGCTCTTGGCTTTATCCCCGCTGGTTTGCCATTGCAGCTGCTGCAGCTTATGTCACTGGAGACCTGCCTTATTCAGCAACATGTGGTATTCATTCTGCGTGGGTGACTTGGGAGACCATGCAACTGTTCAGGCAATCAGAGAAACTGTGAAAGCAGTTTTGAATATACCCTTTTATATGTTGGGGCACAGGCTCAAAAAGGGAGGAACCGTTAGCTGACTCTTTCTTCGTGTAACATTGCAAAATAAAGAATCACAAGGCATCTAGAAAATACTGCCAGAAGACTGCTGAGTCATACAGCAACTGAATCCTAAAAGAACATTTGGAAATGAGTATCAGAAAACAAGGATCTGCAGGTCCTTTGTCATATGATGACAATTAGCCATGTGTACGCATTCAGTATTTTGCAAGAAGTTTCCACTTTAAAATCATGCTTTCTGAAGAGAGCAAATGACAACTTTAAAATGCTGAGGTTCATGTGCTTCACTGGCAGATCTTCCAACGAAGAAACAGCAACTGCAAGCCTTGAATCTTTTGGTTCTCCTTCTACCTGAAGCAAACAGAGACACTTTGAAGGTTAGAATTGCTAATTCTTTTTTCCTGCACAAATATTTTGTCTGTTTCTGTGAATCCACTGTAACGAGTGCTGTTGTCTTTTAATATACTTTTTTTCAGTTCAAAGTTAATGCTGAAACTAGTGATTCTTTCTTTTTTTGTATTTCACAGAACTTCAGAAAAAAAACCCAAACAAACAGCTTAGGACCCTAATTCCTCCCAAATGACTTTTAAGAATGTGACTTGAAATTTTTCCAGGAGATTGCAATAATAATCTCCCAGTGAGCGACCTTTTCTCTTACAAGTTTTGTTCCTTTTTTTTTGCAGCAGTCCAATTTTCCAATGCAAAAAATAAACAGCGTCAGAATACTATGGATGAGAGTTTGCTTTTATGAAATGAGTTTAGCTCTTCATTTTTATTCCCCACTTTTCTCTGTGCTGTTTGTTTCTACTCTCAATAAACTCTAAATTTACACTTCCTGTTGGTATTTGCAGCACGTTACGTGGAGTCTTCTAATTTGGGCTTATCCTTTTCTGGCAAAGCTATTCATCTTTTTCAGAATATGCTTACTATTAAAATTGCTGCAATGAAAAATGAATTTACGGGATTTGTGTAGGATGCAGAACATCTTCTATTACAGGCAAAAAATACTATTAGGTCTTATTGTTTAAACATGACTTTCTTTTTGAGTTTATTTACTGTGTGGAAGCAGTCAGGAGGGCTCCTGAGTGGAGTTAAAAATACCTGGAACTGAATTAATTGAAGATTGTCAGTTTCTAACAGGCGACCTGTCATTCACAATGCAGTGGTTTACTCATTAATCGCTTACCTTACAGAACTGGCCACTCCATGTTTCCACAACTATGACAGCTGGCACTATTGTGTTCACTTTCAATTTAAGAAAAGCCAACAGTAATGTTTTCAAAAGCATCTGTGGGGTGCTACTTATGCACCTACATAACGAGGGGTTTGAAAAATATCTCACTGTGCAGGGCTTGGAAGTCACTTGAATGCTTTTGAAAAAGTTATCCACAAAAATAACAAGAATGATTTACTTCATTACTTAAAGGAAACAAAACTTGCATTACCGTCCTGTGAACAAACCTATCCACACTTCCTATTATTGATTGCTTTTAATGTGGTTTTATTAGGAATGAAGAGCTTTTTGCAAAAATATGTAGCATCATGTTTCCCTTGTAACTTTTTCATGTGCAGAGTTGAGCTGTAAGTTCTGCTGTTATTTCAGGTACTGCTTGAATTCCTCCAAAGGGTAATTGATCATCGAGACAAAAATAAAATGACGTTAAAGAATGTTGCAATGGTGATGGCCCCAAACCTTTTCACATTTCATGGGTTTGGCTCAAAGGCTATTGAACAAAGCGAGTTTGTTATGGCAGCTGGAACAGCAAATGTCATGCGCTTTATGATTCAGTACCAAAAACTTCTCTGGACGGTAAGTGGATTCTTAAGGAGGGGGAAAAAAAAAATCATAAATTTTGCAAACAAGGCATGTGAACAAAGAAGTAATATGAACTTATGTTCATGATTTAGAAACAGATCAGCCCCATCCAGATGGGTTCTTGCTCATAGGTAACTCTTATGGGAGCATAGCAGAATCATTACATCTTATGGTAGAGTTAAGCTCTGATGGTCAGAGTTTTAATATTGTATGTACCATATGTGAACTCAAAAATAAGTCCTTGGGGGATCTTTGTATTTGGCCTATCAGTATGCATTGTTACAAGGAATTTATTCTTTTCTGCTTAGAGATATTAGTAAGAAACACAGTTTTAGTCCATTTCCCTTTTGGGCCAAACTTCGTATTATATAAAATATGTTTTGATAAAACATGAATTGTGTCATGGTGTCAAGCAAAGCTCTAAATTAGACAGACTGGAGAAGTTTGGGCTTTGTTGTCCATCAGCAACTTTAAACATTTTTGACCTTTGATGCGTGTGAGGAAAAGTTATTATCACCCTTGTACAGACTAAGGATTGAATGAATTTTTTTGGCTGAGGAAAGTAAAAACACTGCATGATTCCACCTTTCTTCCCCTGAGAGTTTACTGAATGGAGTATAACATCACAAATTGAGTGGTTTTTAAATTGTTTCACAGCTTTATATTATTTGACTCTTTAATTGTTACTGGAAACAAATACTATTTTTTTTTTTTTTTAGTCCTAGCTGACAATCTGTCAATTTATCAAGTTTTGGTAAATTAGTTTCTTAAGGAAATTATGTAGATATTCATGCTTACTATCTATATTAATCTAGATTCCTAAGTTTATTGTTAACCAAGTGAGAAAACAAAACACTGAAAGACAGAAGAAGGAGAAAAAGGACAAAGCTATGAAGAAGCTTTTGAAAAAGATGGCATATGATCGCGAAAAGCATGAGAAACAGGAGAAGACCCCTAATGATGTAAGGAAACATATATTTGAAGTACTTTGTTAATAAGACTATAATCTCTAGTGAAAAAGTGGATATAAAAGAGGGGATACCTACATTTATTTAACTGAAAATTTCAATAGGTAGCAAGTTAATATGGGTTTCATAGTTTATGGGGTTACCAGCATGACACATTTAGAGAGTTGAGCTGTTTGTTTGTTTGTATTCAAAATATTTCTGTTCTGAAAAATGATATCCCACAGTTTTTTTCAATTTGAGCATCTGAAACAAAAGTACATTAGGCCTGTATCTGTAGAGGGAGCAAGTGTTGTGACAACACTCAGTATTACTGAACACACGTTTAGATGCATTGCTGCCGAGTGGAAGTTACAGAAGACTGTGTGTAATTTTAAGTAAAACTTAAAATAAGTATCTAGAGTTCACTATTTGATATTTAATAGCGTTTGCAAACAAAGCTAGCATTTAATCCTTCTTCCTCGTACAGGAGTTTCCAAACCGCTGAACTCTTTGCCTCAATGAATCTTAAACTATTCCTTGTAAAGTAGAGCATGCTCGAGCATGCACAACCCGCCCACTCCAAGAAACCCCAAAGGATAAAACAAATGTAAAAAACTGATAAACTGCTTCTTATACAGCTCTTGTCCAAATGTCTACTCCCAACTTACGCCTGTAATCTACAGCTCAGTATCTCTCCATTAGGTAATTGACTTCTGCCAGACGCATTAGTGAGGTCGGGGCATGAGTTTCAGTGTAACACTCTTCACACATTCTTTACAGTGAAAAAAAAAAAAAAATAAAAATCCTGTGGCATTATAGTGTTAATTTTCTCTGTACTTTAGAAATATTTTAACTGAGCTGTTCCCACTGACATGGAAACTTTTCAAAAATATATCTCATGTACCTTGAAATTGCTTATTATTTACAATTTCAATGAAGTTAGTAATTACGATTTTTTGAAGCTCATTAGCCTATACATATGGTATCTTAATTATAATGCATTTGAAATGCATGATTCCAAAGTTATTTTAAATATGTAAACGGTTAACACCAAATATGTGTATCCTGATAACATAACGGATACACATCTGATTTAGGTGGTGTGAAAATACCACCTTGTGGGCTGAAGTCCTGTTGAAGATTCCGGTGAGTTAGAGACATCTTGTGGTAGCTTGTAAAAATGCATTAGTCTGCATGGTCTGTTTTTCTTATCAAATATGTGTGTGGCAAACTGTTACAAAAAAGGGTTGTCATATGCTAATAAAGGCATTTTTTAAGCTATTAAGCCAAAAAATAGAATATGGCAAATGAATATGCTATAATATCCCTTCAAGTCTACCTGGTTTGATCTTGAAAGTATGCCTTTTTTTGAATGTGCAAATAGCTGGATCCTTTGGACAACTGCATCTGGTATCTGCTGGAGCCTTGTATTTCAGTGTTCCGACCTCATTTTGTATGCAGTATTTGACACATCTCTTAATGTCCAAAATTAATTAATTCCCCAGGCATCACTTTGCCTTACTTTGATATCTATCTATATGAAGGAATATGTACACAGAATGAGGACTTACATACAATGTTAAAATAAAGCTAATTAAACATTGACATTTGTTTTACGCTGTCTAATAAGAAAAGAATTCTTTGAATATAAGTCAGCTGAGTTATGGTAAGATGACACTTAATGCTGCCATCCCCTGTTCAACATAGAAATAACAGCAAATACACTGAAATGGGCAAATGCTGTTGCAGCTTCAGGTATTGGATTTTTTTTGTAGTTCAGTGCTGTTGGTCTTTTAGGGTAAAACATGCCTTTTTAATCTGCTGGGGAGTTAGGGCTGAAGTCTCAGGTAATACATTCTTACTCAAATGTAAGCGTAAAGTTACTATTCAAGAATTTTCTTTAAGCCCTAGAATTCTGTGGGGATTTTCTTCAAAATTAAACAGTACAACTTTTCACAAATCCTTTGTGCTTATTTGAAACATTCAGGTGCCTGAGAACCTATTGCTCTTAAAATCATATTCACAAATTGATAAGACTTCATTGTGAATAACAATTTTATACATTTTCCAGTTAAAAAAGTGTCTCATTCTTTAAGGAAAATTTGTTGGCTTTTTTTCCCCCTCTAAATTTCAATTTATATTGCCTTAATTTGAAATTGAGGTGATTTTCCTGTGCAGTTCCTGAATGGCTTTCCACTATTAGATGGCCAGTGAAGTACCCAGACTTGTGGTGAATCCCCATTCCAGTGAAGCCTGTTTGAAACTTTTGAGAGTTAATTACCTTGCATGCAGCTGAATAAAAACTTAAGCAAAAGTTACAATTTTCTGCCACATGCTGTGGCACCACACATGATTACCATAGATGGACAGAACTTGAGTCTCTTCCATATTCTCCAGAAATATCTCAATATCTGCAATCTTAATGGCAGTCAGCTCATTTTGATAAAATTTCATCTTATCTCTGATGAGGCCTCTCTATCAATCACATTTCCCCTTTTAAGACACAGGTTAAATAGCATTTACTGCAAACTTTGGGCAAGATCTCTGTACAGTGCTGAGAGTGGCTAATATCAGAGGGCTCATGAGGGTTAATTGAGAGTGGTTAATATTAGAAGGCTTGTGAGGGTTAATTGGTTTTCAGGATACTGATGCATGCCTATGACCCCAAGTCTGTGTTAGGGATTAAGTCTTTATGTTGCTGTTGGGGTGCATAATGCTCTATCCAGGGAAAGAAAGATGCCCTTAGGACTAGAAATTTACCTACTAGTATAGCCAAATTTGTAACATCTGTCATTGTATTCCTCTATATGTTGCAATTTTTCAAAAAAAAAGGAGCAGTCGTGTTAGCAGCACAATGCGATGCTACCGGGTTTATCTAATACGGGTTAGAATAACCATTGTATCCCATAGGTGTCTGTTTGCAAAACCCGTTTGAATTTTCACAGCGTAACGTTACTGACTCTTGCTGAATTTGTTATCCACTGCAATGTCAGATTATTTGCTAAAAAAAAATTGCTACTTGCTAAGTATTTTCTCTTTATGTAATTTTACAGTTGTTTGTCCCAAAGTAGGTGCAACACCTTGCAGTTCAAAGGAACAACTACATCCCATTTTTTTCAGACTTTGCCTCCCATGTAGCAAGATCCTTTTGAAGGCCTGTTTTGTTCTTCATAATGCTCGTGCCCTATTTCTGCTTGGTATCATTTGCACATTTAATAAGTATATATTATATTCCGTTATCTAAGTCATTAGTGAAAATACTGCATAGTCACTTCTTTCCTCTCTTCATCTAGCCTGATGAATATTTAAGTGTGTCATGCAAAATGAAACAGGAGAATCTGGAAAAGACACACCCCAGATCCTATAGCCTAGCATCTGCGGTTCTTTTGTGCTATATCGACTCAAGTCCCTCTGAAAAGAAAGGGTTTGAAAGAAGATGAGTACCTCACAGGTGTCTGCTGTGCCTGCTACAGACTAAATGTTGTAGGCCACTGTATTTTCCATCAACTAAGGACATGTTTCTCTTCAGGTTTTTAAAGTGTGTAAGTACCTAACTCAGCCAGAGGTTTCATCGTTGTAAACCTCATCCTGAGAGAGACTCTGAGGCAGGAGAAGGGACTTGCAGGCTGAATAGCATGTTGTCTGTCACCCTATAGGTACTTGGCTTATATGTTGTAATGTGGAGCCCTAACTTGGTTGTTTTGAACTGTGCTGTGCAGAGCACAGGTCCCCTGTGACTCTGCTCCTCGATGTTTTATGGCCACGTTTTCTTTCCCAACAACTTGCCCAGTGAATGGGCTAGGGGATGCTCAGTATCTGTCCTCTCTGTAGTTGGGCACCATGAACATGTTGTGCATCTGAGCGTGAGTTCTTCTGTAAATGCAAGTGGTGAAAGTGGCAAAACACATTCATTAGCGGAGCTAATACTGATTCTGTCTGAATAAACAAAGTAATTATTCTGTTTGATCTCTGACCGTAATGTTACAGCTCTGTGGACATATGCTCAAAGCAAGAGGGTTTTTAAATAGTTTATCATATACCTGCTGTATAGAAAAAAAACCCTGTTATGCAGCTGAATGTTGGGAAAACTCCATTAACATCAACTGAGACAAAATGATGCAGAATTGTATAGAAAAATGAGAACCAATTTAAATTTACCATGCTGAATTTGATGAAAGACCAGTTAGGGACATCTGTAAATAACCGTGTCATCTTTAAAAGTTTTCTTTCCTTTTGCCAGGACCCCAACAGTTTGAAAAGACACAAAAGATTTTTAAGCAGGAGTTAATTTCCCAGCAGATGGCTGCAGCCATTGTTTCCATAGGCGGAGACCTTTAAGAACAGATTTGACAAATTTTGGGATAAGTGTAGGGAGTTGCTCTGAGATCCACTGCAACCTTACTAAGCTTTGATTCCATGATTGCTACAAGGCAAATTTTCAATTTAGTGATTTTTAATGCTTTAGAAAGTCAATATTATGCCTAGTATTTTTAAATCAATAAATAATAGGACTGGATATAGAAGGACTGTTTGGTTAAAATTACTTCGTATAGCTCATCGCTTTTATAGTAAGCTTTCTCAGGAAGATTTGCTTCTGATTCTGCTCACATTTATACTTGTCCTATATTCATTTAACTCCGATGGTTTCAGAGAAGCTATTCTAGATTCACAGGTGCCCAGATTTATTCATTGATTATGGAAGAAGAAATGTTCAGCCTTACAATTGCAGTAAATACGGGGGGGAAGAAGAGAATGAACGGTCATAATCAACCTTGACTACTGAGACTCTTACATTTCTTTTCCTATCAAAATGAGTACATTTGAGTAAATGGTAATGTAATACGCATAGAAAAATTACCACAAGATCTCCAGGAACAGAAATTAGGACCTTATTCACAAATAAATTATGCCTTTTGTAACTTCAGATGTCATGTACTGCAAGTTGAACAGAAAAACTGTCCTTAGGAGCCCTCCTTTTCTGTAACTAATATGATTGATAGTCATCATCAAGGATTTTTGGGTTGAAATGAAATACAAATCCATTATGTAGTCAGACCTGCAGGTTGACTAGCTTGAATATATTCTGGAGAATAAAAAATAGGGAGAAAAAGCTGTAGTGGTGAATATCTGTTATAAAAGGAAATGATATTTGAAAAGAGGAATCACTTAAAGTAGACTGACCCGTGAATACTTTGTGATTTTTGGCATGAAATTCAGATTAAAGGAAACTGGAAAGGTTTCTTCTGGAAGTGTTTATAGGGGTGCAGGGGGGGTTGCCTGGCTTTCATGCCTGCAGCAAGTCTTTTCTATATCCACCTCATACGCTTCTTGTCAAACCAAAGTGGATTCTTAATATAGCAGTAATTGTTACTGTTATTCTTAACATCTTTGAAAAATAATTAAACACTACTGTTCTTTTGTTCTAAAGTTCCCCCTGCTGTTAAAAAGAGATTTGAAGGTCTGATGTAATTTGCTGAATTACTGTGTAGTTATCATATTTCTGCAGCGAAGTGTAGTAGATAGTAGTTAAGTACAGAGCACTGTACTAAGTTATTTATTCCATACTGTATTTTGAGAGGCTCATCAAAGCCAGCCGCTAGCAGCTTTGTTCCAACACTGTTATTTCTTTGCAGGCTGATGTTCCTCAGGGAGTGATACGGGTGCAAGCACCTCATCTTTCCAAAGTTTCCATGGCAATACAGCTGACAGAAGAACTGAAAGCTGGTGATGTAGTAGCCAGGTTTCTCAGCCAGAAAAGGTACAAACACATTTTTGTTTTGTTATCATTTCGGGAGAAGTGGCTTTTCGTATATTATATCGAAAAAAAAGTTTTAAAATACTTTAAGTCCAGGTGAGTTCATGAACTTTTGGGCTGAATTTAGCCTACTAGGATACGTGTACCTGATGTCATTAAAGGTCACAAAGCCTTCAGGAATGCATGAGTGCTGTTAGTAAAAAATTAACTGCTATTTAATCTGATGGGTGAGGAATACTTCTGTAACTTTCTGGGGAGAAGACAGAATGGAACTCTAAGAAAGTAAGTCTAGGAAACAAAGGAATGAGGAAAAGAGAACAAAAATATTTGGGGAAAAAAAAGCATTTATGTGTAGCAACAGTATAGGTACTGTGATATAAATATGTGCAAATATCTTGCATGTGCAGTGATTTAAAAGGAAAGCTACATTTGAGTCATACAAATCCATTTAGAAGGGGAGAAGTTTTAATCAAACTTTTACATGATTATTTATATATATGAGCAAAGTAAGAAATCAGAATAGACTTAGCAAAAACCCTACGTATTTAACACACAAGTGCATCATATATAACTATTCATGCTAAAGCAATAATGTGGTATACTCGTTGAGATTAAGAAGCTGCTTTTTCCTAAATGCTGTTTTTGGAGGTTTACTCTTTTGACAAAAAGTTATTTTCTGGCTGTGCTTTAGCATGTATTATTATAATTAAGCAGTGAGAATAATAGAATCCCTTTGTAATAGGGGGACTTTATTCTTCCACTGTCTTTTTTTTACTTCTTTTAGTTGCAGCAAAATCAAAAACAGCAAGAATGTGGTCTCTCCCACCCAACCATAAGGCTTTTTCAGAAATATGGAGTGTATGAGGGGAATACTTATTTTTGCAGCAGCAGTGAAAGAAAAATCAGAGGGTAAATATCAGGCTACTTGCTAATAACAATGGAATTTTTTTCTAAACCCCACAGTTTCTTCACATCTATCTTATTTTACCTTTTCTGTAGTGTATTGCTCACTTGCAGGACTATTAATTTGCACTAGCATGCAAGGGTATTCTTGTTCATTTACTATATCAGTAAATGAGTATAAACACGAAGGGTTTATGACAGGTACACTGCTGATCTTAATTAGCATAATTTTTCCTGGGCACATCTATGTGGCTGATGTACAAGCTCTTTCGTTGTTGTTCATTGTGTTTTGTTCTTGACAGCGGAAATGTCCAAACACTCAAGAAAGAAGAGGTCTTTCTTTATGAAATAGGAGGAAATATTGGTAAGAATGGCTTCTGAAGAGCTTCTTTTGCTAGAATAGGATTCCTTGTCATGTTGTCCATGGGCTTCACTGTGGTTGCTTTTTTATTCATATCCCTAGTTCTCCCTGACACTAAGGCAGACAGTTAAACTTGCGGAGAAGGAAGCAGAGATGTTGGTGTGATCATCATATTAGTAGTATCTTATTATCTCTCCCAGAGGAAGACAGCAGCTGTAACAGGTGTTCCTGATATGTACGTACAGTGAAGCAGCACAGAAAGGGTGGATAAGAAGGTGCTTGAAGTTCATCTCATTCATCTTTTTGTATTGAGCCATAATAAGTGTATTTAAAGTCCTTCATGCTCTGCTTTTGAGCATTGCTTGCAGGTTCCTTTGGGAAAAAAAACACTCAACCAGAAAGAGGACCTAGTGATAAAACTTTCCAACGGTTACTCTTTCCTGCTCTGCGTCTTCCAGACCCTCTTGATTAAAGCAAATAGCAGATCAGCCAGGTTAACCCCAAAGGATGATTTTGAACACAGTTCTGAAATTTTCTTTGAGGAATGCAAAAGTACTTTTGCATTGGAAATCAATTTCTAATCACAGTATTTTTCATGCGCTCAGAAAAAAAACCCAGAGAACTAGAAAATAGTATTGGATTGGACTTACATTTACTTCTTTCTTATTAACTGTGACCTGTTAAACTTTATTTGAAGTAATAAAATTCCATGAATATGCAGTACTTTTGTACTCTGCAAGTTTAAATCCAGTATGTAAATTGCTACTTCTAGCATTTTTCCTTTTTACCTAATCACTATTTTAAATCAATATTTTTGTGTGCGTGTCTAAACCAGAAGACTTAAAGCAAATTAAAAATAACACTTTCCTATGTTCCCTACAACAGATGTTTCAGTGTTTCTACTAAGTCTGTTGGCAATAAGGAAGTTACTAAGATAACTGGATGCCAGATCAATGTATTATATATTCTCTTGCATATCCAATATGTACATACATTTGCTATGCCTGTTAGAGCAGTTTGGGGTCCCAGATGTAAGACTTTTTTAAAGGAGAGGAGTATCTTGTTTATTGTACAGAGGTGAAAAAGGTAGAATTGTAGAAAAAAGTCTTTGCAACAGAATTCCAGTGAAACTGGAACAACCTACTATGAATTTAAATGTGACAGAAATTGTATGTCTCTTAGAGAAAATACATGGCTAGTTGCAGATTTCTTTTGTTTTGTTATGAAGTAGGATAGAAAGGTTAGATGTTTCCTCTGTCTGAATGGTTTACTTCCAGACAATTTCAACTTTAATCAGCCCTTACAAATACTAGTCCTTATTAATACTCTCAGCTGAGATAAGAGAAACTCCCAGACTTTAACCTGCTGTTCAGGTTTAAGTAAACCAGCTGTCTCGATCTTTGCCATTCTCTCTTTTGCCCAATGTGAGTCACTCACGTAGCGGGAGCCCAAAAGGGAGGAATCACAGAATCATAGAGTCATAGGGTTGGAAGGGACCTCTGGAGATCATCTAGTCCAACCCCCCTGCCAGAGCAGGGTCACCTTAGAGCAGGTTGCACAGGAATGTGTCCAGGCGGGTTTTGAATGTCTCCAGAGATAGAGACTCCACCACCTCTCTGGGCAGCCTGTTCCAGTGCTCTGCCACCCTCAAAGTAAAGAAGTTCCTCCTCGTGTTGAGATGGAACTTCGTACACTCAAGTTTGTACCCATTACCTCTTGTCCTGTCGCTGGGCACCACTGAAAAGAGCCTGGCCCCGTCCTCCTGACACCCACCCTTTAAGTATTTGTAAGCATTAATAAGGTCACCCCTCAGCCGTCTCTTTTCCAGACTAAACAGACCCAATTCCCTCAGCCTTTCCTCATAAGAGAGGTGTTCCAGTCCCCTAATCATCTTGGTAGCCCTATGCTGCACCCTCTCCAGCAGTTCCCTGTCCTTCTTGAGCTGGGGAGCCCAGAACTGGACACAGTACTCCAGGTGTGGCCTCACCAAGGCAGAGTAGAGGGGGAGGATGACCTCCCTCGACCTGCTGGCCACACTCTTCTTGATGCACCCCAGGATGCCATTGGCCTTCTTGGCCACAAGGGCACATTGCTGGCTCATGGTCATCCTGTTGTCCACCAGGACTCCCAGGTCTCTTTCCACCGAGCTGCTCTCCAGCAGGTCAGCCCCCAACCTGTGCTGGTGCCTGGGGTTATTCCTCCCCAGGTGCAGCACCCTACACTTGTCCTTGTTGAATTTCATAAGGTTTCTCTCCACCCAACTCTCCAGCCTGTCCAGGTCTCTCTGTATGGCAGCACAGCCTTCTGGTGTGTCAGCCACCCCCCCCAGCTTTGTGTCATCAGCAAACTTGCTGAGGGTGCTCTCTATCCCCTCATCCAAGTCGCTGATGAATATATTGAAGAGGACTGGGCCCACTACTGACCCCTGGGGAACACCACTCGTCACTGATCTCCAACTGGACTCTGTGCCCCTAATCACGACCCTCTGAGCTCTGTCTTTCAACCAGTTTTCTATCCACCTTACTGTCCATCCATCTAACCCACTCTTCCTAAGCTTCCCTATGAGGATGCTGTGAGGAGACTCAACAGGTTCATGATACACTCGTGTGCTTACACTCATAATTGTAATATGCACAATGCTGCCATCCTGTCCCCTAGCAGATGGAGCTGCTGAACTCTCCAGAAGTTTTTTGAGCACTCAGTACACTACAGGGCTTCAGGGCACTGAACGGGACTGCTGCCATTGCTTTGTGTCTGGGACTGGATACGGACATGGCAAACCACTGTCCCTGTGCTCTCACTGCCTCAACATGCTGCACTGTGTGGGGGAGAGGGCCTAGTTCAGCACGTGGGTGGTACAGGTCACATAGGTTGGGATAAACATCCAAGAGGGAAGACAGGCTGCCACCTGGCAGGGAGAGTGGATGGAGGGGGAGCAGACGGAGACCGAGACTGGTTGAGGAGGGAGTCTTGCCTTCTTGCCTGCTCTGCGCAGGGAGTCCAAAGGGCTGGCAGGCAAACCCAGCTGCAGCATCGCAGCTCTGCTCACCTCCTGCTTCAGGAGCACATGTGCTGGAAACATCTGGCTGGTACATGAGCCATCTACCCCAACCACTTGCAGGGTGGAGTAGGAGAGGTGCTGTGATGTTGAACTGCACGTGCATGAGAGAATACTTTGTCTGTGGGGGAATGGAAAGAGTGTGCAGATCTTGATGGATCAGCATATGGTATTTTCATCGTAGCTACTAGACATAAATTAATTGCTTGTAAGGCACCAAGAACACTGTGATACTTTTCCCTCCTAGGACAGTAACCATTACAAGTGCTATGCAGAACTGCTGACCAAGAGGAGCAGGGTAGGGAGTAATACCTTCTTAGCAAGGACAAACCTTGCTCAAGCTTTCCATGTGAGAAGGAGAAAATAACCTGAAATTTTAATGGGCTTCTAAGCAAATGTGAACCTAGTGCTTGCATTTAACCACGAGAGGACCAGGGCATTGCTCCTTTTTTCCCTAAACCTTTGCGGAGGGGAGCTCCCATGTGCATGGTCTGTGGGAAAAATCTGACCTAGAACGTGCCACAAAGGTGGCACAGCCCCTGCTCTCCTTCCTTCTTCCTCTGTCCCCCTTCCTTCCCAAGACAGATTGTAAGGGCAAGGGCACTTCTAGGTTTTAGCTGAAAAGCTAAATTGAATAAAACAGTGACAGGAATCTTGAAAATCATTTACGTTCTTTTTTGGTACTGACATAACCACATATCTCTTCTATTTCCAGGAGAACGCTGCCTTGATGATGATACCTACATGAAGGACCTATACCAGCTCAACCCAAATGCTGAGTGGGTTATAAAATCTAAGCAGAGCTAAGCTCACAACAAATGGCAAAAGAACAACCTGTGGACTTACTTTGTAAGGCTGAATGTTTCAAAGGGATAACGTGTCCTTTCAACATTCATCTGTGTTATATTTATATTAATAGAACCGTATCCAGTTAAAAAACAAAAACAAAATCAAAAAACCAGTGGAAACCCAACAGTGGTTATCAGTAAATTTTCACTTTTGCTCGCAGCAAAATTCTGGAGATAACACAGTTTTCCCACTCATATTTGAAATGAGAATAAGTACCTTAAATATTTTAATGGCACTAATCTACCTCCCATCTGGTAGGTCTTGTTGCAGAAGAATTTATTTTTTCAAACAGATGTTTAACCTCTTTATAATAGAGATCTACAATCTGTTTTTCTAGAATTGTGTGTTCGTACAGGTCTTTACAGTGCTAGTACACTGGAGAACCAAATCCTGATCAGCACTTCTGAATGGTACAGTATTAAAAATACCTAAACCCAGTCATATGAATTTCCCAAGTAAGTGTGAAATTCACGAGAAAAAACTGCAATGCAATATATTTTGTCTTTGGAAGTCCTAAGTTTTTTGACTTTCTACGTAAAGTTTGATGAAAACTATTTTAAGACAACTGTGAAAATGCTTTATATGCAGCTTTTTTGCTGGATCTTTTGAACATTTTTTTATTCTTACTCCAGTTGATTGTATTCTTGATTTTATTTTTTAAAAAAAGAAAAAAGAAAGGACCATGTGACAAGGTGAGTCATTTTTAAAGCTCACCACTCTTGGCAGTGTCCTTTCTGGAAAATTGTCATGCAGTGGAAGGACCTTAGGTTTTTCAGCAATGATATGCAGCCACGTTACATACGCTGGTTTCGGGTTTTTTGGACTTCTGATAGATCACATTTTGTGAACTGCCAAAACCTGCCAATTACTAGCACAATAAAAATGTTCAGGAAGAATAAAATAACTGTGGAGGGAAAATGTAGTCTAAATTTCATAGGTAGCAAACCACCAAACCTTTCACTCAAAATCAGTGTAAAGGTCTACTGTGGAGTTTAAATAGGCTTTTTGGATATTATCTACCATAAGCTTTATGTCTGGTCTATCCTGGACGAGGCCAGAAATCAAGTTCTGATTTCCCTTATGCTGATAGATGCTCTCTAAATCACTTCAAAAATTAATAGTCCAACGGTGAAATCCTTCTCTTTGCAGGGGGACTGAAAGCTCCCTGTGGAATTCGCTGATAATGAATTATAGACTGACGTGGCTTGTTGCACCACAAAGAGCTGTAAGTGTAGCTCCAGAGCCCCAGTCCCACAGCAACACTTTGGGCTCACAAACTTGTGAGCCGCTTTACAAGGTATTTCTAAACTAGCTCAGCCATGCCTAAGTGCTCACATCTGCGTGCTGACTGCCTGAAACAACTACTGTGAAATTATATCCTTGGAATGAAACATTTTCTTTGAATGCACACACAAAATTATATTGACTTTATAGGGAATATTCTACCTACAATCAAGGACTGAATTAAATATTTTTTGACTTGATCAAAGCCGATTAAAGGAATAAAGGGCCATTCTGCAGGCCTTTGGATACCGGCCCTGACTGTGTTTTTCCCAAAGTAACCACTGGAACTCTCCATTTAATAGATAAGCAATGAAAACAGAACTCTGAAAGGTCATAGAAAAATTAGACATCTACTGGTTAGTTATCCACAGCATGCGAACAATTTTGGGGGCGTAACTATTTATTGTTTTTTGAAGTTGAAGGCTGTTTTCATATGGAAAGGAAGCAGGATTCTCAAAAGCAGGATAAATAACGTAGGAAATTGTTCTAATGTGACTGTACTGCCCTTGATGCTCCGTCTAGTTGAGTGCCCCTACGTGGTACAGCGCTGTGCCACTGTGGGCTGTAGGACAAATCACTTTTGTCAATAGAACAAACCACATTCTCTGTTCTTTAAATGTTAAGGAGTAGAGTAGAAAACCAGTACAATGCTTTGGTAAATATTTATGAATCTAATGTAATAAATATAAGGTTTTTTTGTCATGTAATACAAAAATTATGTGTGTTTTCATAATACATGATAGTTCTGTAGAAGATTACCTGTTACTGGAACTCTAGATGTTATTTTAATCAGGAGCAAAGTGCAGATGATAGGAACAGCTGTACAGTTTCAGTATAAAATTACAACCGCCCCGTGGCTATGATCTCTTAAATAACTTTGTTTCTGGTTTAGTGCCATTATCTTTTTTAATTTAAAAAGCTCTTTTATAATTAAATATTGTTTTTTTCTGACCTGTTTTCTCACTTGAATTATTATATTTGTATGTAAAACATATACAATTAGCAATAAGTGCTGATTTTTTTTTTTTTTTTATTTTACACTTTATATCTTTTCAGGTAGTTTGTAGTTTTGTGTATGAAAAGAGACATTGATAAGGTACATGGTAAGTTAGAAAGAGTCTTGAAACCTGAATGCCTGCTGGAAAAGGAAATACAGTCTAGAAGTTTAAAAGCTTGCTGCAATCACAGTGCACCTTAGCTAAACCTGTAATACAACACTTACTAGGCATATGTGAGGGAACAACAACCCTTTCAGCATTTATTGAAAATACTGGCTCCTGTTTCCTCATAATTAAATAATTAAATTAGGGCACAAGGGGGAGGTCCGAAAAACATTCAGGTAAGCTGATAAAAATCTTTTATAATTAAGAAGACAATGCTGCCTGGGCTGCTTATTCAGGAAAATTTAGCAACTGATCATCATTTGACTGATGACTTGGGAATTGCATCCACAGGTTTTTTTTTCACCCAGCTGACAGATTAATTGATTTAACAGTGTGCAACCCTGTGTGGGCAGAGTGGTGGGGATGCAGGGCTGGGATGCGGGGAAGGAAGGAGTGCGGAAGCAGGCAGTAGCCCCTTGTACTGCTGCCTGGATGTTGTGGAGCATGTAAGGATGGTTTTGGGCTCAAAAATCATCCTCCAATATATATTTAGGGGGTTTGAGAGGGTCCGAATGCTTGCGTGGGGTGTTCACACTTTTCTCGCACTGTCTGTCCTCTTCAAAGACCAAAGAGTTTCCACTCATTTTCCATAGCCTCCTCGACCTTCCTCACCTTGCATGAGGTGCACGTGCTGTCCGTGGACATCCACAGGTGCTAAGAAGAAAGCTGTCATCCCTGCGTGACCAGCAGCATGGCAGGCTTTTCTCGTGCTGCAGGTCAACAAGCAGCGTGTGTGAGTGCGCTGATGAGGTTTCACGAAGGCAGTAGGGAGCAGGAAGGTGAATGGCTCTGGATGTGTTGGAAGCACTGGCAGAGTTTCCTTCAGGCCTTTCAGTATTTCAAGCATTTCTATTTCAAACGAGCCTGCTGGAAACTTTTTCCCGACTATTATTTCTTTGTCACGTATTCTTCTTAAAAGCAATGGAACTGTCTAGTAAAATATGCTCTTTTACTAAGTATTAAGAGTTAAATTGCAGCAGAAAGCTCACTTGGCAAAAGATTTGCTAAATGAATGATTTCCGCTGTATCACATCTAAATATAAATGAGGGCTAGACCTCTGTTGTGCTTCTGTTTTTAAAAGGTTGCGGCCATTCAAAAAGAAAAAAATGCGTATGCACTAATCTTACAGCAATACCTATAATAATTATTTTTTATGTAGAGCAGTGCTTGTAAGATCTTCAAACTAGTGTTTGTGTTTGCACACAGACCACATTTGAGGCAGGTAAGTACTTATCATCTCCATTGAACTTAATGGGAAAATTGTTCATAAATGGCTTGCCTGCGGCTGGAAGGGGTGAAATCAATCTGATTTGTAGAAACCAAATATAATCCTCCAAATACTGTTTTAAAAATCTGCTGTATTGCCAGTAACAGAAGTACAGCAATCATGAATCTGACTTCAGGATATTGTTTTAATAAATACAATACTGTGGGTTTTAGCCTAGTCTCCAAAGGAAAGGTGTCTGGGTTAATCTTGCTGCCTGTGTGTGGCTTCCGCTAATTACTTCTGAATCTGTTGGCAGACTTCAGTCATTTTTGGCAAACGGAGTGGGGGGAAGGAACGTCTCAAAAACAATTAAGTTTCTGCGAGCTTCATGAAGTAAGGCAAATGGAAGGGAGGCAGAGGCAGTATGAGTGCTTTGATCAAAGGGAAGATGACAGCATAAACTCAACCTTTATTTAGGCACCAGAACAGATGCCGGAGAGGGAACATACGGATGCTCTGACCATGGAGGGCAGCTGCGGTCGGAGCTCACAGCCAGCCATTGGGAATTGGCATCGGGCGTTTTGATGCCCGTGAAAGCACTTGCTTGTGTTGCCTTTTGACTTCTGAATCTTCTTTGCTGACTTGACGTGGGTAACTGTTGCTCAGGCTACCGCAGTTGTTCTCCTGGGCTGGCTTTTGTGGTGCAAACTGCTGGTTAGTACGGCTCATCCCCCATCCGCCTTTGGACTCAGCATCCAGGGGAGCACCTTCTCGGCCTGAGCTGTACCTGCGGTTCATGGTGCTCACACAGGCAGGGAGGTGGGTAGCGGTACATCTCCTCTCTCCGCTTGTAGGTCTGTTGGGAATTAACCTTCATCCTGGACAAAGATCAGATCTATAATTGGTCAGTGTCCAAGGACAGCCTTCACATGCAGGTTTTAAACTGTACTGGGAATGTAACTTGCCATTTAGATCCTCTGTTCTGAATCATACGGAGGTGGAGGTGGTGGCTCATCCCTGCAGATGTTACCACTCCTTGATTAGTCCTTTTTGGGGTAATTGGGATAATTGGGATAATTCGTTCTTCCTGGGGCACTCTAAAATCTGTAAGTAATGCTCATTCACATTGAGAGCTAAAGTCTCTGTACTTTACCTACCAAATGAGCTTTCCCCTCTATGTTACCATTGCATCTCTGTAATGCATTACTCTTGAAAATGCCTGAGTTTTGGTTTAATTGGCTCAGTTCCTGTCAGCAGTCTGATCACATAGTTCTGTGTCACTAGATCAGGTCCTGCAGGTCAGTCATTTCTGTGCTTCTTTCCCGTGGGATTTCTCTCTTTCTCCTGTGGCTGCCGTGGGGCTGGCTGCTGGGGTGGCAGCAGGTGGCCGTGCCATGTCACACTGTGACACGGCCACTGCTGTGTCCCTGTCTGCTTTCCTGCCATCCATCCTGTCAGCTCCAGAGACCTCTTCGACTTCTTAAATTCTTGTATTCAATCATCGTAGTATGTAACTCATTTACCTGAGATGGTGCATCAGGCAGGTACAGCTGCAGTGTCCAGTTGATTGGACACCATGAAACTGTGAAGACGGAAAGCTTTGCATAGCAGAAAATTAGAAGCTTGCATGAGTTACTTGAGTATTCCTTGTGGGTTATCAACATACAGATGTACAACTCGCTCCAAATGACCCAGAATAAATGAGGGAAGACGTAATTGCTTGGAAATGTTTGAGCGTCTGACTGAGGTTCCAAACCCTGGGCTGGGTTAGATTAGCAACTGGAAACTAGTTTCTTGCTTATTCACTTTTTCCCTTAATCTGAGAAGAGTCATTTGGTTTAAATCTTGCCTTATGATTTTGGATTATTCTGAAATTTACAGTGTTTCTAATCTAATTTAGTTGTCTTAATTACATTCTGGTACGTTCCCACACTGTGCTCTGGAAGTTATAAGGCAAATGAGCTCCCAAGCCCTTGTTCTGGATGCTTCTCTTTTGCTATAGTCTGCCAGAAGCTGTCTTTATTCGTAAATCTGGTTCAGCCAGTGTGAAGGGAGCTTCTTTCAGCAGGAACCAGAGCCTGAGCAGATGAAATGGCTTTGAGGCTCTCACTGTGGGGCTTTGCATATTTGTGAAAAAGCTGAGAGTTGCCCATCTCAGTATCCCAGTCTGCCTCCTTTTCTTCTGTGTGTTGGTCTCATACTTATTCAGTACGGCGTTTTGCTTCTGTGACTGTAAAATGTTGGAATGCAGCCAGGTGACATCCATCTGGGATGCTGTTTTTGTTTAAAACACTTGATCTTGAAACAAGCAGCATTTTGTGGGGTATGATAAGGGTGAAACCTTACTGTGCAGTCTTGGAGTCCTGGCAAAAATATCTGCCGGTGCTTTAATGTGCCATTGTGAACCAGAAAGAAATGAGATTTTTCTTTTTGTTGAGTTTAGCAATTAGAGAACAAACAATTCTGACATGGTTAGAAGTTCAGATATATGAAAATTATAGTGAAAATTCAGCATAATTAGAAGACTTTTTCTGTATAACCACAATGAGAGGGTTTTGGGGGGTATATATAGAATACACATGATTACAATACTCTGCTCTTCATGTTTTCCAAAGAATTTCTGAGTTGCCTACATCCAATCTGCTTGGATCATTATAAGAGAAACTGACCTACTACAGAAGTACTTGCTAAGCCAATGGTACACCATTGGTAAAGCTAGGAAAGAACTTCTTTCTTCTTT
>VYZM01017348.1:55354-98909 GCA_013398915.1 Dromas ardeola | reverse complement strand
TTTTTTTTTTTTTTTCCCTGCCAAGACACCTGTGGCTGCGGCACGCTGAATTCTAAAAACACTTATTTGGTTCTAGGAAAAACTAAATTAACACATAAACAGCACAACTAAACTGCATAATTAGACATACGCATGATGACAGGACTGGTATCCCAGGTCTGTCCGTTAGGTGCTGTCTCACAGGTCTGTGTACTGGTGAGATGTCCTTAATGATACAAAATACTTCCTAAAGATTCCATTAAGAATGCTGAGTGTGGGCAATACTGATTAGAGTGGCTATTCTTCATTTGTCTCTACCTTTACTTTTAGGCAATTTTAGCCCACCCACTGTGATATAAAGCCCTTTAGCAATACTTGAGCAGTTAGTAAGACAGAGACAAAAGGTAAAGGTCTACTTTGTATGATGTTTTTGTCTGTGCCAGTGTGCTCCATTTACAGTATGCACAGAGGAAAAGGCCAGAAATAATATTCATCTATATAACCTCAGAACGCTAAACTGATGGTTCAGGTTCAATCTCTGTGAATAGAGTTTGGGACTTTTTCTTATATTCGTTACTTTATACTTAACACTGAATTTCGTCTGTCATTTTTTACCAGTCAGTCATGAGGTCACCAGTATCATGAGGTCCGTCTGGAGCCCTCTGCAGTTTGTTTCTTTAAAACTTTCAATAATTTACAATCAGCAACCAACCTTATCACTTTATTTATTCACCGCCTCCTTGAGATCAGGTGTATATTGAACAGCACGGGCCTGAGTGCTACAATGGTAGCCTGCCTGCAATAAGACTGTGCATTCCTACCTTTTCTTTCTTATCTTTTAACCATGTTTATCCTTTTTGGAAACTTAATTTTTATTTTTGGGGTCTTCCTTATACACATGCTTATATGAACTTTCTCAAAAACTCCGTAAGTTCATGAGTCATGACTTTATAAAAGAACAGTATTATCTTCAGGAATGGATTACTACAGGTAAAAATTCAGGTGTGTCATACTTCTGTTTAATTTGTGGGTGGAGACCATCTGGTACTGGTAACTAGCTAGTGTTAATCTTCTCAATTTGTGTTACAGCTTCTTACTGAAATTCAGTTTGAGAGTTCCTCCAGAGTCCCTCTTGTAAATCCTAAAGAGATAATATAGATGCAGAAAATTAATTGAGTTTTTCTGTTGCGGTCTCTTCTTTGGTCACTCCATTTACACATTAATTACTGGTCTTATAAATTTCTGGCAGACCTCCTACTCCTGAGAAAAGAAAAACTGGTTTTATGCCCTTTTAACAAGTTGTTTCTCAAAACCCTTTTTTGGCCTGCTCACTATAATCTTGCAAAAAAGAGTGTGTGTGTGTTTTGTTTTGTTTTTTTCCTACTTGGACATGGCTTTAAATATTGAAATAATACCTTTTGGTGGAATGATGAAATAACAAAAAGGTTAAATATTAATTCAGTGAGTCTCCGCTATGGTGTTTTTGCCACTTGCAAACACTTTAACTGTTGGCTTATATCTCTGGGTTGTTGTTTTGTTGTTTGTTTGTTTTTTTTTTTAATAAACTACTGCTTTTTTTCTTTTTTTTATTCTCACATAAAGAAAATGCAATTGTATGAGATGGGGGAAGGTACTGTTGCTGCTCTTTGTTATATCTGCGGCCTGTCAGAATGAATCTCTGCAGCGTTTGGAACAAGATCCTGCACATTCCTCCAAACCAAGTCAGGAATTGCTTTGCTTCTTGTGCGTTTCCCGAATAATTGCTCTGTGAGCCAATTATTTATGTGTTTAAATGTGTAGCTTCATAACTTATACAGCACACATGGATAGGGATAGTTGGCATCTTTCATTGTTCAGCTTGCAGCCTCTCTGGTCTCTGAGCCTCTTTCGGTATATGACACTCATTGTTGTGCTCATGGTTGGTCCCTAGTACCATGCTCTTCCTCTCACCGCCTAGAACTTGATCCATTGGGAATCTGTGTTTCTCATATGGAATCTGTTACTCTCTGCGCATGCATGTCTCTCTCCCTTGTGTATGGAAGTTGTATCTATTACTGTTCTGCAGCCTATCAGTCCCTACCCCCACAAGTGTTTGATATACTTGTCATAGTAATAGTCAAATCTCTGTGTGTGTGTATATATATATGTATCTGTTAAGACTTCCAGTCTCTTTATTTTTTTTTTTTTTCCCCTCTCCAGTTAAATGGCACTCTTCTGCTTCGCTCTTTCGCTTGCCTTTATTTGAAATTATGGAGTCTTTCTGTAGGCAACGTATTTCTGAACAGTGTGCTCTTCTGCATCTGCCTTTGATTTAAAATTCTCCTATAACTTTAAAAGTGGTAGCAACATGGTTCTGTATTGGCTTAGGTGAAGAATATCTTTCCTGTACAAATATCCTCTCTTCCCTCTGTTCCAGAACTTTCTTTAGGTGCCACTGGATCCACAGCTTCTCTACCACTTCTGTACTACTGCAACTGTAGGAGCATTTCAGAGAACACCACTACTGATGTTGTGGCCTTTAACTTCCTACCCAGTCATTTACTCTCTTATGTAGGTAGACCATAAAAACAGATTCGCTCCCCCCATATCTTTCTTCACAGCTTATGAGGTCAGCTGTTTTTAACTCTTTAGGCCAGTCAGTGCCCAGGGATCCCTAACATCACAGATATGAGTGGTTTCAGTGATAGTTCACACTATGGCCTGCCCGGCTCCTAACAATTAGCATAATTGTCCTCACCTCATTTAGGGAATCACTTTTGTTTTCATTAACTTTGTGATCTCCCACCATGAGACTTCTTGCTACATCAGCCCCAGCATGGAGGAAGGAAAGCACAAGGGTCATTAACAGTGTCATCAGTGCCTCTGTGCACCCCTGAGTTCCTCTCATCTTAGTCAAAGAGATGGGTTTTTTGGTCTCCAGGGACCAAGAGCTGCCTGCGCTGTGTGCATGTGTCATTTGGCCACAGGGCAGACAATCGTATGTGTGACAGTCACACAGATGTCTGGGAAGCCTCTTACCTCTGGATAGGCCTCCATCAGCGTTCTGGTTTATGTGATGTCCAGCTGATCTATGCCAGCAGATCTGTTCAGTTTCTTCCTTTCACCATGCTGTGTCTGTGGCTTATTCGTGACCACAGGGGCTGAAGTAGTGGTGACTTCATACATTGTTGTTACTGTTCAGCTGAGGAATAGTCTCTAAGCATCTCAGGTGGACTCTTGTTTTCTAGCACCTAGACAGACATAGAGCTGTTGTGGCACACAAGCTGCTGCTTATCTGAATTTTTTGATCTCAGACAAGTTGAACCGGGGAAGTTGCTGGTGCTGACGCTGTTGGATTGCCCTGGAGCCAAGCTTCCAGTCTAGCCCGGCCCCAGCAGAGCCCTGAGGCCCTTGAGGAATCGCTGTTATTTCTCATCTCTGAGCTGTTCTTTTCTTCTCCCTTCTGCAGCATACAGGGGGTGTGCTTTGAGGCTTCTGCCATGATTAGCGTGTTGGGTATTGTTTGGAGGATCAGCAGTGTTGGCCTGTTTCTTTGTGCTACTACATTATGTAGTACACAGTAAAGGGAGTTAAAGATTGTCCAAATCCCTGTGGAGTTTACCTTTGAATGCTGTATTAATAATAAATATATAGATATGTAAATTTTGCTTCAGCCACATCAATGCAGCTCTAAGACCTTACTATTCTCTTGTAACACCTTCCCTGTAGTGTGCTACTGAAAGGAGGTGATTGTCACCTGTGGGCAGCTCAGCTTTTCTTTACCTTTTAAATATTTTTCTTTTAAGCTGTGCAGCCAGTCTCTGTTGGGCACCTTGCTGCAGTTGGTGTCCGTTCACAAAAGCACATCAATTCTCTCATGGAATTCAGGTAAAGAAAATGTGTCTGGGGCTCTGACACTGTAGCAACGTGACAGTTTATGTCAAAGTGTGCTTTGGTAAACCAAGGCAGGAGGAACTGTGCTCTTCTAGATAGCATTTTATAATTCCCGTGATTAATGGTTCGCAAAGTACTTTATTTTTTTCCCTCCCCCTAGTTGTGAAAACAATTACGGTGCCCCTGGAGATGGAGGTTTCTCTGCCCTTACAGGTAGTATCGAAAGTGACAGTGCAAGTTTTGAACTACAGACTCCTTTCACTTCCAGGGCTCACCTCTCCTCTGTACCAGCTCACTTTCAGGACTCCAGGTCACATTTGAAACAGAAAAACCTGCCACCATCCCTCCCCCTACCAAGAGCTTGCCCCAAGGGCTCCTGCTGCTCCTGCTTAAGAACCAAAATGAGCAAGAGTCAAGTGAACGCCTGTCTTCAGGCTACTTTTTAAGAAGAGAGCGTGTCTCTGGAGGGTCAGTGCGATGTGGATGGGGTGTGTTTTGATGGAGTACCTCAGACGACATTTCAGAAACTGAGTCTTGTTGGACTGTTGGCTTTCCTGTCAAGGTTTTGCTCTGACACTGGTCCTCTGCTTCATGACAATTTGATTATTAATTACTACTAAAAAAACCCCAAACAACCCACGTCTTGATGGAATGCAACTTTTTCACTTCTTGGGCTGTTTGAATCCTAATGTAGTATTTCTTCGTGTCCCTACCATTCAGAAACAGTTTATTTTCTTTCTCAACTGGTTCCTTTTCCTCTCTTTCTCCTCCTTCCATCCCTTTCATCATCTTCCAGTCCATCCGTGCTGTTCCAGCATCCCAGTGACCTTGAAGGCAGCCACCATGGGAAGTGAAGAGGGGCAGCTGTGCACAGTCGTCGTAACTCTGCTGTGAGGCTCCTGCAGGCACTCAATATATTCCGGCTTAGAGGCTGCAAGCCACCAACAGTCCCGTGCCTTTAGCTTTGCCTCTTCATTCTCTTAAATGATCATCCAAAGACCTGCTTAGAAATGTTAAACAACTGCTGCAATTACCCAGTCTTTCTTAAATCCTTTTTCATCTGTGTCACACGTCCCACAAATGCCATTCACTTCTGAATGAAACAGGATAGGTACAAATGATCTTTTCTTGAGCTATTAATTTATTTCTCCTCTGACCTTTTGTATCACTTTTAAGTATATATGGTGTCAGGAATGCCTTGGCTCACCATGTTTCAGTGCAGCTTTTATCTGCTTTTGGCTTCATTTAGTTTAATTGGTCCCCTATCAATGCACCTCCTGCCTGCCCTCTGGCAAGGAGATGTGACAACAAGGAAATAGTGGTTTTTAGTGTTGGGTACAGATATTCATCTCAGAAATTATGGTAATGGCCAAGTCTTCAATATAGAGCCCTAATTTTACCCTTACGTTTAGCATAGAAACCTGGTTTAGCTGGGAGATGTGCAGCAATTTCATGTCCCTTCCCCCCAGGAACAGCTTGTTGTTATTCCTCTTCAGACTGTCCTCAGAGTGTAGCTAGATGCCTTTGAAAAAAAAAAAACTACCAAAAAAAAAACCATAAAAAGTTGAATAGTCTTGTATCAGAAGAAGAGAAACTGTGAAGTAAGCAGAACTATTCAACCTAATTGTCTCTGGGGTCTCACTGAAGTTTATTAAGGAACAGAAGGGCCAGTTCTTACTTTTATGGGCCAGATTTTCTTAAGAACTTAGCATTTTAAGTGCTGCCTTCCTTATACTGGATGTGTTAAACTGGAAACTTGATTCGGAGTGTGTGGTTTGTCCCTGTTCCCCCTGCCAAGAGCATGATCCCACGTACTCATTAAACAATGATACCTAAACAGTGCGAGACTCGTTGGCAAGTAGACAATTAATTATTCTTTATAGCAATAAATTTATAGCAAATAGCACCTTTTCTTTTTTTCTTTGCATTTAGACAATTATTTGGCATAATTTGCTAAAAATTTTCACAAGAAAGTTTAAGCTTTATATTCATTTGCTTTTATAGTTGGCATGTGGAAAATACTTCCTTTTTGTATGATATCGGGTTGTCTTTGGGAGCTGGAGGCAACTAACTGGTCAAGCGATTTCCAAACATAGAGCACATTCTTAAATGGTTACTTTTTCTAAAAGGTCTGTGCCCTTATCTCTAAAGCTACAGTTTGAAGTTTGGAGTTCACATTCTAACAAAATCTAGCAAAAGCAAACAAAAACCAAACCATCCACCTGTATTGATCAAATACCAGTATTACCCTGCCGTCCAGAAGTGTGCACTTTGAATAGCCCACATGGCAGAGTGAGTGTCTAGTGTTCTTTGCTCAGCATTGTAGAAAATGAGATTAGGTCTCAGTTCTGTAGGGCAGAAGAAGACTTAGACAAAGATTTATGCTGTGAAATGTAATCCAAAATAAAGCATACCCAACCCTTGTTTTACAACACAGGGAGAAGGGAACATTCAGTGAAACTGAACGGCGTCAATATCTATCGACATCTGAAATTGAATATTTATATAATGATGTAGCAAATGAAGTGAAATTTGAACTGCCCTGGTACATGGTTTGGGTTGAATGTTTCCGTGTTCAGCTGGAAGCGACAGCAGCCTGATGTTGGACCTTGTTTGCTGAGAGCTCAACAAGATCACCCCTTCAGAGAAATGTGTAGAAGCTGGAGGCTGGTGTAGTTTGTGCTGTTGAAAAGGGATCCTCCTTGCTCCCTCTGAACCCCACAGACGTGTAGCGTGCACCAGGCTGGCAGAACCCACAAAGGAACAGATGTTTTGGGATCAAAGCTTTGGGACTAATGAAAACAGCTGGGAAAGGTGGGTAAAGATTTTATTCTGATTCCATAAACTCTCTTGGGTTATGTGTATGCCCTGATGGGAATAATTCTTTTTCCGGGAGACAGAGACCTTCTATACAAAACTTCCATGGCTTAGGAAAAAGTGGGAGGCGAGGCCAGTCTGTGGGAGAGTCTGGTGTATGTCCTGTGTTGACGCTTCAGAAGAGAGTTCCTCCTGCTTGTTCAGTTGGTCTGAGCCATTCTGCAGTTGTCGGAGGTACGGCTGAGTCGATCTGTCTGTGGGGGCCCCTGAGTCCCTTGTAAGGCTTTTGCAGTGTCCTTAACCCAAACATATTGCTGCTACCTCTGTGGCTGCTCTCTGAACATAGAGTAGACGGAGCCTGACCAAAAGTGGCAATTCCCGTGTTCTAATGGGCTGCTGAAGCCTCAGAGTGCAAGGAGCGAGGGGGGTGGTAGAAATGATGAACTTACATTGGCAGCGGTGTCAGGGGAAAGATGGGAGCCAAGCTGAGTTCACAGACCCTTCGGAGCAACGTGACCCAGGTACAGTCACGGTCCTTGCAGGGTTTCTGAGCTGTGCGCTCAGAAGAATTGCAGAGGGCCAGGGGAGGTATCGAGAACTATCAAACTCTCAAGGTTATGGTAGAGATGGGAACAGCATCTATAATTCAGCACATTTGTAGGACTTGTAGTTTAGGGGAAAACCTTATGCTCCCCCCCCACCTCAATGGAGGAGCGGTGTTATTTATCAGAATGTCTCAGAAGGGAAAATCATTCATGCTTTCCAATAATAAAAATAGCTTGTAACAACATAACCAGTCTGTTCTAACTTCTGCGTTTATGTGCATGAAAGAAGGGAGATCTATGAAATGCACACTGTACAGTGCTTTGTTGCATATCAGTAACATTTTCAAGATCTTCATCATCAGACTGGATCAAGCAGCCGTAATACAGAGGATGCCATCGATAGCCCTTTCTGTCAGTAGCCCGGGCTTGCTGCAATTGCACTTCAGGGTGGGTTGAGTTCCAGCTTTCTGTTCATGAAAAAGAGCTGAGATGCAGGTTGAGACCGAAAACGTCCTTCTGCAAAGATTCCCAGACATCAGCTTGCTTGGAAATGAATACAAAAGAGTTGAAGCCTTACATTTATTCAGGCTTTTAAAATTTCCCTGACGAATACAATATTTGCCAACGTCTGCCAACTTTGCACCTTTCATGGTCCTTTCAGCTCCTTAGGGAAAAAAAAGGTGGGGATGTAAGAAAAAAAATTTCTATTCAAGTGTTTGGAACTCATTCACATAAGGATTTGCCATTTCTTTAAAGACGTGAAAGCTGTGCTAGCCTTTAATTCTGCATCTGAGATGCCCTGACTTGCAGCAGGGAACAGAGCGGATGTATAGTTCCATTTT
Organism: Dromas ardeola; assembly: GCA_013398915.1. NCBI lineage: Eukaryota > Metazoa > Chordata > Aves > Charadriiformes > Dromadidae > Dromas > Dromas ardeola. The sequence goes on along the minus strand of VYZM01017348.1, from coordinate 90,853 downwards.
CTTGTTAATATGGAGGTTCTCACCCGATGCCACTGAGCACCAGGCTGAAAATGGACCATGAAACATCTTAAAGGAGGAGTATCAGTAAAGGATATTTCTGATACGATTTCTTAATATGATTGTAAGTGGAATTCCTTACATTTAAAAGTATACTCTAAGCCAAAGCCATTGAGGAGGCTCTGCAGCATTCAAATTGCTTGTCTTTTCTTCTCGACGTAGTTGATGCTACCCTGATAGTTTTTGTGGGTATGATCCGTAAAGAACTTCCTCATAACTTCCACTTCCAGCTGACAATCTGGTATGTTTATGCTTCAACATTGACATGAGGCAGATAGCCCTCTTTGCTGCTCTTTGTGTTAATTCTGTTTTAGCGATGAAATACGTGATGTACAAATATATAAAGCGTTCCAGTAGCATCTGACAGTTTCCAAAAATTGGGTAGGGAGACAGTTGCAGAAGAGTATAATCAAATTACTTGTGCGTATGAAGCATTTGATCTTTTGTGCTCCACAACAGTGTTCCCTGGCTTCTTCACCTGTCATATAGCTATTTCTATGGCTAGAAATGTAAAGTACAGCCAAGTGAGTTTTATTTTGGTAATGTCTGACCCACTATGTTTTTTCTTAGGTAGTGTTTGTCTTGTCCCCCTGTTATGAGGTAGCTGGTGCTTATAATACAACCCTCTCCACAGTAAGTTTACACACTTTCAGTGTAAGATGACATGAAGTTTTGTCTTCTGCCCACCATTCAAATGAAGTTTGCGATGTATTAACAAGAAAATTATTTTCACTTGCTCAGTCATTTATGGAACAAAAAATATTAAAATAGAGAAGAGAAGCATTGAGAAGATAATGCTTACAGGTGTATTTGCTTCTTTGTTTTCTGCCATTGAAAGATGGGTCTTTTTTTTTTTTTTTTTAAAAACACATTTATATTTTTTCTATTAGTAGCAGGAGCTGCTAAAAAAGCCACTAGTCATTACTACCTATTACAGCAGAACAACTTTCTTCCTCTTTAGAAAAATAATTTAATTCTTTTAGAACTAAAATAATCGCGTGAGGACTAATGAATTGTTCCAAACTTTCACTTCTGCACATATATCATCCAGAGAGTAGTTTATTATTTTCCATTATTATTTACTTTGTTCTAAGTAGCCCTTCCACTGGGCTCATGAGTATATTTTGGTAGTGTGTTTGCAGAAATATTGGAGAAAGATAGCTAATATGACGATATTAATGCAAACTGACATACAAAGAAATTTATGTCAGTAAAATGAAGTGGGGGACCTTACCGTGGGGTTATATAGCAGCAAATCCATCTTTCACACTGCAGCTGAATTTGCAGAACGTGAGTGGTGATTACAGTTGGCTGACTTGTTTCCCAAAACAGGGTACCTCAGAAGGACTTAATTTTTTAGGAAAGCAGCACTCAACAGAGTGTGTGTGGCTCATTTGTTTGCTTTTTATTAATTTTCACTTGTGCTGTGCCACAAGCTGGGAATCTAGAGACACTAACAATCATTAGTTATGTATGAAAAGCTTTACCTAGTCTTGGATCCATGAGTAAAACCAGTGTAGATGCACTTCACTGTGGTTCTTCAATGACAGAGAAGGTAGAAATAGCAAAAATGTCTATCATTTTGATTCTGAAAGGTGAATTGTCTCCATATTATGAGGGAATAAAGGGGGTTATCTACCCAGAAGGTCAAGCCAGTCCCATATTACCTTTATCTGTCCCCCCCACACACACACTTCCTAACCAAGGAGAACAGCTTTCCAGGCGAGCAGCCCAGAAGACCTACCTGGGGTCCCAGGCTGTGGGGAAGGAGAGGTCTGTGCCAGTGGTGGCAATGGTGGAGGCTCTCTAGAGGGCAGGTCAATGGAAGAACCCTTTGCCCTTCTTCCCCTCACACCAAGTTACACACCTAGAAGCAAATAGCCCAGTCCTGAGCATCTGTGTAGGGGAGGGAAGGGAGGAAATGAAGTTCCAGTTACCTCTTGTTTGTTCCAGCCTTGGTTTTGTGGCACTGCGCTTGCACGAGCGCCAGCGTTGTGCCTGCTCCCTTCCTTCAAGCTCGAGCGAGTTCAGGGAGACAGACTTACAATGCCGCTATTCTGTGTATCAGACACCAGATAAATGACTTTCTCCTTCTGAAAGGGCTAAACAGCGTTTGACTTTCTTTTTTTTTAATCATCAAGAAGGGGAGAACGGTCTAGCAACTGCTGTCAGGGGAGGAAAAAACCAGACTGCACTTCTTGCAGGTGGGGAAGATGCTCCCCCGCGCGGTGTCGGGCTGCACAGTTTGGTGCTGATCTGGCTTCTGGAGCTTCCTGAGAACGAAGCGCTGTCACAAGCTTAACATGTGCTGTACATACTATAATTACGCCTTTGTCAGCTGGCATTACTTTAAACAAGCTCTTAGAACACAATAGATGGATTGACTAGAGCGTCTGATAGTGAACTGCAAGAAGGCAATTTAGAAATGCAGTAATGAAATGGTTGCTACTGACTGGAGTCTTGCTCACAGTGAATTACCTCCAATATATTTGCTCTTTCTGATTCCACAGTGTTTCCTCTAATTACGTCGTTGCCTCGAAGGGGCAGTAGTTCTCCATCAGCTTGTTCAAATTGGGTCTGGAGACAACATGACAAAATGTTGTCTCCTTTACAGTGAAAGAAGCCAACTAGAAAAAACACCAGTTCCTTAATGCAGTTGCTCATTACCCATGAAGAGAACGATTTTATCTATATTGCTACAATGGCTGACTCTTCCATGCACTTGGCTCTCCGGTCGCCTTAAATGAGCTTCAAGGCAAGGAAGTCAGTGATGAATATTTATTCTTTTTATTAGTTTGAAACTGCACTAACTATAAGCAGATCAGCAAGAGACAGACTGTCAGTATGCGTGTGTCTAACTGCTGTGCAAAAGGAAGAACACGCACCTTTGCTAAATAAGTTCTTGTTCATTGCTGCGACAAGAATGCCTGGTTTTGCGGGAAGGTGCATGGGGAAAGAGAGGAGTTGAATTGGAATTTAATTTATATTCAGTTTATTTTAATTTAATTTATACCGGTTTTTAAGCTGACATCACTCTGTACTGTGCAAGCATAAGAGGGTTTGCTGTGTTTGTTGGCCTTTAAACTTTAGAGACGCTTGGTGGGCAGCTGTCTTCCCACAGTTGGAGGGGGGAACATGAGATTATAGTCCATCTCTATGTAATATAAGGTTAGATTGTTATGAGTTGTCTGTGTGCTTGAAGAGCCAGTGCAGCATGCTATTTCCAGGGTTGGCAGTGCTCCAGAAAGATGAAATGGTGCACAGCATCCCCCATGGTAACAACCCCCTGAAAATCTCTGGCCATATCATCTCTTCGATGAGACTGTGATTTTTGGAGAGATACCTGGGCTGCTTCTAGTCTAGTACTAATAGCAAGAATAACTGGTAGCGTGGATGCCGTGCGTGTTCGGGGTCACATCTGAGTCTGTGTAGTCCACCCTGAGACCTCTTTGTACTATTTGCTGCTGTTTGTAGGCATCATGGCTAGAATTTATGCGCCATTAGCAATTTTGAGCTTTGCAGCGCAGCCGTAGATCACACAGCGCTTTCTTTAGCCTCTAATAGGCAAGGTAATGCCAGTGGAATATACTCTTGGGGAGAAAAGAAAGTGATTCGGCCACAACAGCTCATTTTTGTTTTCTAGATCTCTGGCACCCCTTGCGCTCCAGGTGAGTTGGTTTTGGACAGGGGACTTCTGAGAGCAGTAATTGGTTTTCCAATAGGAAAATCCTTTCCTTTAGGGTGGAACAACTGCGGATGGGTTTCAATAAACCTCTGCCTGCACTGGAATTTAAGCAGTAACACCACTGTGGCTTTCTTTACGGCGTTACTAGTTCTTTGCATCACTTATTTCCTCAGGATACAGCAAATTAATACAGGAATTTCCCTTAGTGCCCAAGTTATTCTAATTGTAACTGGAATAAGTCCAGAATTGAAAGTCTTTCAACTGGGGGCTGTGAAAGATGTGATTAATCTTGGATCTATTTCAGTGCGTATATTCTAGTATACTACTTACTGGACTATAATTTCTATATAAAGATGGTGAAAAATAAGGCGAGTGCTCAGTATAGAAAAGTAGTACGTTTTATAAAAAAAATCTTAAAAATATCAGGACCCAGACCAAGGAACTTAATTCCATTCACAGTATTTGGAAATCCTGTTCTGTCTTGTTTACCAGGACAGAACCTTGCTGAGTAGCCCGAGCTGTTGCATCTGGATACACGTGCCTTCTTTAGGCAGGGAAGACATAACAAATTTTAACTGCAAACTTAGCAAGCAAATTAAACAAGAATCATAGAATCATGGAATTGCCTAGGTTGGAAGGGACCTTTCAGATCATCGAGTCTAACCATCAACCTAACTCTGACAAAAACCATCACTAAACCATGTCCCGCAGCACCACGACTACCTGTCTTTTAAAGACCTCCAGGGATGGTGACTCCACCGCTTCCCTGGGCAGCCTGTTCCAATGCTTAATAACCCTTTGTAAAAATGTAAAAATTTTTCTTAATATCCAGTCTAAGCCTCCCAATAACTTGGTGCAACTTGAGGCTGTTTCCTTTAGTCCTATCACCTGTTACTTGGGAGGAGAGACCGACCCCCCACCTCTCTACAGCCTCCTTTCAGGTAGTTGTTGGGATGTGTTCAAAGGTCCTAATTTTAGTGTTTTAGATACCTACAATTTCAGTCCAGCAGGCAGAATCTGCTTGGTGGCTGCTATTTGAAGAAATGCTTTCTTTTGATTTTCTCTGCAATCACTCGCTGTTGCCTCCCGCCTTGCAACCCCCCTGCCCCGTTCCCTCCCCTGCGTGCCTTTTCAGTGTCCCTTTTCCCTTTTTTTTTTAATCTCAGTTGTTGAGTGAGGACTTGTCATACAAAACATTGGCAACGTACACAAATTTTTATAAAAAGCGTTGCCTTTTGGCAACTTTTTCTAGTGCCAAGGAAGAATTTGCACTGGATTGCTGACGTTGTTGATAAGAGGGTGCTGTAATGTGTTCTCAGCTGGCAGTCATCCTACAAGCCCGCGGTTCCCCACGTTTAGCATCAATCCTTAATAGAAATATTAAGGAAGTAATAGTTGTTGCAAAGCATCGGTAATTCCTAGACCCTTCACGTGCCTGATACCTGCACTAGGGAGAGTCAAGACCCCATGCAATATGGAATTATCTCTTGATTACAAGACACCCTTCTTTTATTATTGCTGTCACTGTTCAGGGTCAATTTATATGAAGCTGCACCAGAGCTACTCAGGCACGTCCGAGGAAAATCTCTCTTTGGCAGATCTGTACGCAATTCTTTAGCATGTTGTCTTAGATGCCACAACAGAGTCTGACTTACTGATTTTTGATGGAAATTAGCATAGAAGGAACTGGAGGTAGAAGTTTCAAAGGAGAAACAGATAAAATCAAATGGTGTAGTTATTGCATTGGACAACTTAATTTCCTGGGGTTTATGGGTTTGCCATAGGCATGCTGTTTGTAGTAAGCCCAAATTACGACTTTTGATTATTAATAGAAAAATGGATGAGTTAATATTCCTAAAGCATCTTCAAGACAAGTATTTCATAAATGCTACATTTTATTAATAGCTTGTATGAAAAACTTGGCAGTTGTTCCCAAAATTGGTCTGCTAGTTTAAGACTTTCAGTTCTGGTTATATATTTATTTTATACATATCAGCAAAAAATGTTTGTATTGTCTAATTAATTTTGGTAACACCTTTTTTTTTCTTCATGGCAACTAGATACTTGAAGTTTGAACTTTAAGTGCGAATGAACTTTGCTGCTTAACCCCCCCCCCCTTGCATCATAGCTGGAAGGGGTACCCATGGTAATAACTTCTAGTGAGAATACTTCGTGTAGCAGTACTGCCCTGCAGTAACAATTCCCCACATTAGAACAACTATTGATACGTGTGGTGTACTACATGGCATTCAGATGTTCTTTTCAATAAACATGAAGCTTTAAATACTTTTAAGTCCAACACAGGTTTTCTTAAGCTGGTGTAAAGTACTGTATGCTGCCCTCCATTGTTGTTGCTGTCATTATGTTTAAATTACAAAGCCACTGAAATAAATTTACACTGGTGAAATACTTGGGGGAGGTTGCGGTGCGATCGGTAAGAGCCTTCCTTCCCTGTTGGGTGGATCCTCATTTTTCACATCCTTCATTAAGAGGCTGGATGCATTCTTGACGGATGGCAGCGTGTTAGTTTTTAAATGGTTACTTTGCAGTTGCAAATCAATGTCCCTTTCTAAGCACCGAGTCGGAGACAGATCAGTACGACTCAACCGGATTTGCACTGCTATAAAAAACATGTACCGGCACAGTGCTCCAATAACTTTACGACCTTCTCTGCAAATGGATACAGTGTGCGAGGTGGTTGAGATCTTTCAGAATGGCTATGGCTTCGCTAATGTATGCATTAACAGGGATATTCAAATGTATCTTTCCCCACTGGTTCCTTTTCATTACACTGGAAAATGAGCTTTGGTTGCTTCGTTTGCAGTACTTGATAAAGCTATGTATGCTTCTTGCACTTCCGTTTAGAGGGAAAAAAATAAAAATTAGAGTCCTCAGACTGGCTAACGAAATAGCGAGAGAAACACGGTCATTAGCTGGAGAGGTGGTTGGCTCCTGAGCCAACTCTTCCACTGTAAGGAAGCATTTTATGCACTTAGGAGACTTGCTTATTTCAGTGGGTAATGGTTCTGTTTATTGAGTTTGCGCAAATGCATTTGATTTAGTCAATTTAGGCTCTGCATTTAAGCAAATTACAAGTTAGGACTCGATCAGCGAGAGGTAAATTAGTTTGAATGCATATAAAAGGATCTTGCTGAGGGTAAATTTACAGTCAAACCATTACATGGAAATCATAATGCGCAGTACACGTCAGGTTTGATAAATGAAGCAGGACTGTAAAATTGCCCTTCTCTTGAAGGGTGCTTGCATTTGACCAACTGCAGAACTGAAGTGCTGTTAATGTCTGCAGCCTTCAACTGGCTCAGGAGGGAGAAATCTTTCCAAAGTTGGAATTACTAAATTTAAAAAGGACGAGTTGAAGAATCCTTGCAAGAATATAAGCTACCCAGGTCATCGTCTTCCACTCAACTACCCAGCTCTTCTTCCTCTGCTCCCAGGTCTTCCCCCACCGGGACACTTGCCACGTACCAACATCGAGTGCTGGTGCCTGTTAGGGACAGGCATTGTCACAGGAGAAACCTCATGCACAAACACCAAACAGGGGATCACTGGCGAGGCCATCGCTCTGCAAATAGGACAGGAGGTGGCCTCTTCGAGCCCTTTCTACTGTGTGGGTGGGTTTTGGTTGTTTGGGGTTTTCTTCACCCCAAGACTGTTTCCTCTAGAGCTAGGCTTATCCACATCTCTTTCAAGGTACAGGAAAAGACTTGTTTTGCTTTCTTGATTGCCCCAAATCAGCCACATAAGAAGTGGTAGAAAAACTCAGGTAACAAAACAGGTGTTGGTTTTGTAATTAAGAATTTAAGAGATTAGAAGATAGAGTATCTCTGTGAAGAAAGAAACCTGTTGTTACTAAGGTGACTAATTATAGATTATAAATACAAAATAATAACTATCAGTTATGTTGGTTATGTACCACAAAACAGGATACTGCAAAGATATCACACCACAAAGTGAAAGAAGAAATGTTTTACTAAAAACACCATGGAAGAGAGAAAAGCCAGTAAAATGATAAAAATTTTTAATTTCAAAAATGTTTGGTGTGGGGGACAGAAAATCGTCCATGGGCTAGGCAGCTGAGTGGTAAATTTAATTCTCCATCTGTTCTAGTACTTTTAACAGTTCCTAAGTAGCAGCAACATCCAATGTCTTTTATGGAACCACATTTTGGAGACTTCATAACCCAACGTGCCACTGCCAGCTGGTGTTTGAGAGCACACTGGTACTGCAATTAGGTACGTAAAACTTCTTGGAGTCTTAAAATAGCATATGCCTTCTAGAGAATATATACAAAGGTATGGTTGTGCATTATGGCCATGCTTGCTTGACTTGCACTGAATGTATTAGCATCTCGCAAACTTGGCCTTAGAGCTATGATATGGATGAACATTGAGCTTCCTGTACCTCTTTAAACCTTACCTTACCGAGTTTAAGGTGGCTATGTTGGATTTTGGTCAACGATGACTGCTTAATACTTCTTTAATGTAACTGGAATGCAGCAGCGCTGTCTTTAGTTTGTATTTTCAAACGTAATGTCTGGATACAGGGCTTTTTCCTCTCCGTTATCCCTTTATAGGATGGACACTAACCAACTTAGTAGTGTGAGAAGCAGTGTTGAATTTTCTGGCCCATAATAATTTAGAAAAAAACAAAATAAAACAACTCCGGAACATGGTTGAAAAACCCACCTATACCCATAACCATTAGCTGCTTGTTGAACAGTTGTAATCTTCAGGAGAGTATACAGGAGAGAAAATACAGACACTTTGAGCAGAATTTTATGGTACATTTTTTCATCCTTGCATTTACATGAGAAAAGCCAGAAACAAACCACTGCGAGCGGTTTTGTGTCTGGCCCAGGTGCAGATGCACATCCAGATCAAGTACTCCCATCTGTAGCAATCCATTTCTCTGCCCTGCTACAATGGCATTCCTGACCTGCTTATTTCCTTCTCAGAGCCATCCGCTTGGCTGTATGAATGTGTCATCTCCTATGTAGATGTGATTTCAGTGTTTTGCATGTTTTAACCTTTTCCTTCAGTGTGCACCAGCTGTACGCAGCCTCAGATGAAAGCTGGGTTTTCTAATTTAGGGCAACCCACTGTTGCATGTAGTTTTTGTCTGGGGAGTTTCAGTCCAGCTGCCCGTGGTCTGGAGGAGATGCAGCACAGTATTAGCAATAACCTGGCCTTTCCACCTCAAGACTTTCCACAAGACAGCGGTTTTGTAACAGCAGTCAGAAGTTACCTAGATTTTTCCTACTTGCCTCAGTATCAGTGGTCACATCCCACTCTCAGGAAAGAGGGGGGTAAGTGACTTCAGATTCGTAAATTCCCAATGGCGTGGACTAAGGTGAGATAAATCTCAAGGTCCATATAGAAAGATTTATTAGCTGCCCAAAATGATGTAGTATAGGTCTTAACAAGTCCACGATAATTGGTTAGGTGTACAACAAATGATGGCAAATGGTGAGTTATGCATTGTGTTACTTAACAACAGGTATAGGACAACTTATGGCAAGCGGTACTTGAGGTCGTACTTAAGGTCGTTATTTAACAACTCTAACCGTTACTTAGCAATTCTAAGAGAAACAAGAAACTGGGATAGAGAAAGGAAAAGACAGAAAAAGACAGAGATAAAGAGATCACCAGTCCTGGTTCCAGCGTCTTTTTCAGGGAATCTTCCCAGGCATAATCTTCTTCTTTCTTGGAAAAATCTTCCCAGGTACGGTCTTGATTCTTGGGAAGAATCATCCCAGGCACTATCTTCTTCTTTTGTTTCTTCTTTGTTCCCCCCTAGGGGCACTTATTTTCCCCTTTTCTGTTTGCTGCATTAGCATGGTCCACCCCCCTTGCTGAGGTCAGCCTCGTCTCGAGTTTCTCCCTTCTCCCAGGTGACGTGTAGCATGATTTGCGTGGAGAGACGAGTGCGAGAGTCATACATGTTTAGCATGATCTCTATAATCTTCATTAGCATATGCAGGGGTGTGCGCTTTCATGTGCATTTTGCAGATAATGAAGCAAAGGTCACTTATTGGACACAATAGTCTTGAAAACTGAGAACTAGCAAGCTCACCACACAAGTGGCAGAACTATCCTGTCTTCACAAGACAGTTCTCCCACACTTTCAGGCGCCAGAAGTGTTAGCCTTATCAGTTCTTTGAAGGCCAGGCCGGCATTATTTATTTCCTTGCGAGTGTTTGAGGCATTCCATTGAAGGCTTGGAGGGCCTTCTGCCCCTCGTCAGGGAATTTACAGTCCATCTCTTACATCAGTGAATTCTCAACCAATATGATCAGCTGTTCCAGCCAAATTCAGCCCCGTTGTTAAACCTTCAATTACTTAATGGGGAGATTTGTTCAGATTGTCAAAATGGACTGAATAGTAGCAATAATGCAGCCATTAACAGAAAGAAATGGGCTTGGCGGAATACATATGTAAGGTTAATTTCTTAAAATGCTGCGGCTCTGTGACAAAGATGTAAGTGGTTGTACGTGCGTCTCAGGTTTACCGGGGAGTTTGTTTCTTTGGGGAAAAGAAACTATAGCTAGCAACATTTGATATTACCAGGATCTGGAGGCTTGTCCCTAAGCCAGGGTTCTGCTATATTCAGTCAAGTGGAACCCTAATGCGAGGTGCCATACTGAATTGCGGCGGAGCTACCAAGTCCAATTGGGAAGAAAGGTTTTACCAGTGACGTGAAATGAAACAAGACACCCAGGGCGATAGCGGGGCTGTCTCCAGCTTCTGGAGTGACCAAAGTTTGCTGCTTGTTTGTTGCTGGCACAGGCTGGGCATGCAGCCCGGCTGTCTCAGTTGGTGGATCAGCCTCACCATTTGGATTCTGGGGCAGTAGGAGCCAGAAGAGCTCTGGAGGTGGCATTTGCAGATATGGTGAATGGGAGCCTGTTGTTTCCTCTGGTCATTTGAAGTAAAAACTGTAGTCTGCTGGGTATATCAGTAACAGATTGACATGGCATTGTTTGTTTCCAAGCAGCAATATTTCTTTTCAGTTGAAGATTTAGTCCCACCTCAGTTGTAGGGCATAGTTGTCCACGGGGCAGACAAAGAAAAAGCCAAGAAAAAAATAAGGGTAGCGATGTCTTTCCCTTAAGCAAATTTAACATAAAAACGGAGTTTTTAAAAGAAAAAATGAAATAGGGGTGTTGCTTGAACAGGTGCAAAATAAGAAATACTAGAATAACTTGTAGTATTCGCATCTTTCCTGAATTTTCAGGTGGGGTAAGCTGATGGGAACTGTAGAGATATCAGTCTATGCTGTTTTAGGCCTGTCTACACCTCCAGGCATCTCAGTGCTTAAGGCTGCAGCTTCTAATCATTCAAAGTTGTGGAGGAAAGGGCCCTGACTTACTCCACCTGACCTTGTGCCCCTGAGGGATGTAGGAGCCTACATGGCTCCACGTGCTGCCTTCCCTCAATGCAGAGGGGTGGGTGCGCACGTGGCAGTTTTTCCTCTGCCAGGGAGCCATTCTGTTGCCATGAAACCCAGTGAAAAAGCGAGGCCTTTGGCTGTTTAAATCAAATTCATGTTATATTGCAGTACAGGATCATAATGAAGAAAACCTCAGGAAATTTAGCTACTCTAGGGCCTCAACTGCCAGTCATCCTTCCTTGCTTGTGCCAGCTAGAAGTACCGAAGTTGTCAAAATAAATTATGATTAAAAGGCGAGATGTCACAGCAGATTATTCAGCTTTGCAGAATATTTCATAATACTATATATATCATAAAAGTTAGTCTTTGAAACTCTAGACATCTACTTTCATTATTATTGTTATTACAGTGTTAGATAAAGACGGGGCAAGCAGAAAGCATCAGTTTAATCTTGTACTCAAACATCCTTTTGAAAAAAAGGGAAAAAGGACATGACGCTAGCATTAGGAAAGTTGTGCACTTCTCTTCAACGTAAGTAACTCTGTAGCCAAGGGAAAATTGTGAGACTGTGTTAGATTTGGGCTAAAGGTTCTGATGTTGGTGCCAAGGGGGGCACAAAAAGTGTACCAGAGCACTGACTGTTGGAGATTTTTCCCTAGGATTTTCTTTCTTTGCTTAAACTAGATATTTTAGTTTCTGAAGTGCTGTCATTTTATGCTATGTTGTCCTCTAAACCTGAAAAGGAAAGGTTGGGGGGTTTTTTGAGTTGAAATAGACCATATTGGGAATTATTTGGGGCTTCAAGTACCTGAAGAAATTATTTGTACGCTCGAGTATGAAGAATAACAGCACAGAAATATATAGACTGAATAATGACTGAATAATATGGGGTTTTGTTTCAATTCCATTGCATGGCACATCAGCAGTGTATTTAAGGAATTATGTCGAAGAAAGGTCTGGAAGGCTTTGTGTCTATTTATGAAGCATGAAACATTAAAAGTGATGTTTCTTCCTGCATATTTATACCAGAAGTTCAGCTTATATGTACGCTGTAAGACTTGATGGATGACTGGTAGGGTTTTGTCAACAGGAAATGCAGATGATACAAAGAAAAAAAATACCTTAGGTTAAAGATCCAGTGGTCTGGCTATGGTATCTTATTAAATTGATCTGAAAATAACATTTTTCATTGTATAGGATATTTTCAGAGGAATTATATAGGCTTTCATAAAATCTTAAGACAGCTGAAACCTGCAAGGTCTTCTTTAAATGTTTAAAAACTGGTATATATGTGGGGCTAGGGAACTTTTGTGGGCCCTTCAGTAGATACGTTCTGATGAAAGGCATGGCATGCACTTTTCTGGTTGGTCAGAAACGGGTCAGTGAAAAATTTTACTTGCATGTACTGAGAAACCCCTCAACAGTCATCTGAGATCTCCCAGAAGCCCCATAGCTGAATAAGGGAAAGCTGGGATTGGAATTGCTGGTGTTATGTTAAAAGAGAGACAGGAAAATGGTTTGGATTTTAGGCATTTCTTACTTCAAGTTTTTCTTGTGCATTCTAAAGAATGAAAAATACTGAGCCAGAAAAATGGTTTTTCCCTTTATAAGCTTCTATAAAGAGCTGAAAGTGTGATTTGATAGAAATAACAAGTAAATTGCTCTTTACAAAGATCTAAGTTGAAAACTGGTTGTATTTGAAATCAAAACCACAACTTTTTTCATATATAGCAGTTTGCCTAAAGCTGGAAATGAAAAGGGGTTTGTCCCATTCAGAGTGAATGTTCGTCTTAAATGCCTAAAAGTGACCTCAGTCAACAGGGTCAATCTTCAACACAATTTTAAAAACATGCGGATGTGAAGTTTTTAGTTTTAAAGTTTAGTAGCGAAGAGTATTTAATGTGTGCACAAAAATAATAATAAAAAAAGCAGTACAAACTTCTGTACACAAAAAATCCACCAAAATAAGGGTTTAAATACTGTTGTTCTGTAGATGTGTACTAGTTTGCAGTCTTGAATTGGGAAATTACATCACTTCTGGCACAGTCAGCAGTGACGTAATGGCGGCTCCGAGGCTCACAACCTGCTGTTTTCAGGAAATTTTATCTATGAATGTGTTGTATGGCAAGAGGTAATAATAGGGAGCTGGGATCATTCCCAGATGCTCTGCTGAGTCTTCAAAGGCAGAAAGCTTTACTAACAGTACTTGGCGCATCCACTCAGTGATCCACGAAAACAAATTAGGTAGGTTTTTCTGTTTCCTTTTAGCTTGGCTATTTGCTGAAGTAGCTGTTGTTTCAGCTACTGAATTTATTTCCTTTAGCAGAGGACAGCAGCTGGTTGATTCTTTCCACCCGAAAGTTCAAGAAATGTAATAATGTCCATTGTTTCATTGGTTTTGCTCTGCCCTACACATTCCTGCAAGGCCATGCAAGGGAGAAATAATTCAACAGAGCAAAGAGCACAACGGCTGCTCTTTTTTTTTTTTTTTTTTCTTTTTAAGCTTCCATTTCTTTTATGCAGAAAATCCAGTATTTGTTTCTAAGGCAAAGACATCTTTATGTGAAAGACCATTGCTGATGCAGCGCTGAGCAGAGCAGTGGCAATTTCCTGGCTGTGAGGCAGGGCGCAGTATTAACTCATGGCATTGTAGGCTCCGTTGTTTGAATTTCCCTTGTGTCTTCAAGTCCAAAAAAAAACACCCCTAAAAAACCCCTTGCAAGCAAGTTTGGGTTAAAAAAGAATCCAACATGCTGAATAGAACCTAGAGTCTAGAAAACACGTCTCTAAACTAGGTAATGCCTGTGGGTGTCATGGGCCAGGTGGCTTGGCTGCTCTGTGTGTTGTGAGAAATTCGTGACAATAACATACCTCCCTTTGCAGAAATGTCTTGGGACTTCATCGGTTCATATTTTTCAAGAATTTGTGAATACTCAACTGTATTTGAAGTGTCATGGCCTGTTTTTCTTGAGCTGCTCAAACCATCCTGAAATATTATAGGGATGAGAGTACGTAAATACAAGGGGCATAAAAAGAATAAAATAGAAACACATGAATAATGTACATTGTGTTTGTTAGTAGCACTAGAATGTAGAAGTTATAGTAAGACAGTACACGTCCCATAATTAGGCTTTTTCAGAGACGAATGCATGCTTTACTAATTCTTAGCACTTTGAATGTGTATAACATTGCACAGCCATTAACTGTTAACATTAAAGGGCCAGTGGCGAGTGAAAAGTAGCTTACTTGCTCAAGTCAATGACTTCAGGGCTTCACTGCAGCTGAGTGTTTTTCTCCAGGTGTATCTGAGGAATGTTAAGACTCCCCAAATCGTTAGAGTGGCAGTGTACATATTTATCACCATCTCTTTAACGTAGTTTCCCAGTGTCTTTTTTTCCATGGCAGTTTAGAGAAACAATTGTATGCCGGAGAGGCCTTTTGTAAAATACAAAGCACTCCTGCAGGAGGGCTCTCTGGCAGTACAAATTTTGTAGCGATCCCTTTTCAGTCATGTCAGAAATTCTGAAAATGTGTATTCAAGGCTCACGGTGGGCAGAAAAAAAAAAATTACAAAAACCCCTTTTAATCGCATGGTTGTGCTACCTTACTGATAGGGTTGGGTGTTTTTTTTTTCTGTTGTTTTTCTCTTTGTGCAGGTAGTTGTTTCTCCATTTGTGCAGTGTATGTTCTGCACGTCCAGGCACAACCTTCACAAAAGCAGAGTTTAACAGCTTGAAAGAATCCATAGGAAGGACAATCGACACTTCAGTGATGATTTCATAGTCCTCTAACACATACAAAGCACTGAGGAAAATCACCAGGATTTGGCATTTTTGGTGAGAATCCAGGAAGTAAGTTTCCTCTCCCCATCTATGTTTAAACTGCTATCCACAGAGCACTCTAAATTCTGATTCAAGGAAGACCTGGGGTGGCTTCTCCAGTCAGAATTCTTCACAGCATCAACCAGAAGCAGTAAAGTCTAACTTTGGAAGCTGCTTTTACCTTAAGGATTTAATTAAAGAGATGACAGTATAGATTAGCAACATGTCCCGTCCTAATAATCTGTGGGATTCTCCTGCTTCACCTCCAGTGCAATAGTGTCAGTTTTTATCTTCCTTCAGAAACTTGGCCTGTGAATTTTGCTATGTGTAACTTCAATATCATGTGTAGCTGGAGAGAGGGGCTGTATCAAACTTTATTTATTAAGGATCATCGAAAAAAATAATTTCCAGGTAAGTGGTAGGACTTGGTTCTACTCCTTCAGTTACAGACTACATCTCCCAACATCACACAACATAATCTCTGTTAAAATCCAGTGCTGTTCAAATGATATAGCAGGGATTTTAGGTGCAACATAGTTCCTTCAATAATCCCAAATAAATCAAGAAAGCAGTAACATTTTCCTTCCCTGCACTTGGTTCCATGGCTATAGCATAACAGCAGCCATGTAGACTACATACAACCTTGAATTTCTCAGTGAAATTTTCATGGGAAATACTATGGACAGAAAATTTTTCAAAAAGCTCTTGGGAGTGATCAAAGCAAACTTTTTTGAAGCAAGGTAATATGCCCATTTATAATAAAGGACAGAGGTGTGTACACACACAAGTGCACTGTATTTAGAACGATAAAGGAACACAAGCTTACAGATCTACCTCACCAGAAGTATTTAGGGAGCATTTCAGGGTGTTGAACTCGATGATCCTTATGGGTCCCTTCCAACTTGAGATATTCTATGATTTTAAGTTCTGCAGTAAAGGAACACGCTGCATAATACGTGGTCTCACACAGCAGCTGAATGATGAAACATTTCCATTTCAAGCTATCAGGAAAGAGATAGATAAAAATTATTGCTCTAGTCCCTTAATGAAGGGGGTGGGGGGAAAGGATTTGTTCTTGCATTCTTGGGAGTTACCTTGAAATAGCCATTTGAAAATACCACAAACACTACTTAAATACTTGCATAAAGACATTTTATTATGAATGCAATGTATATATAGATTTTTTTTTTCTTTCTTACTCTGAGGTGCTTATATAAACAGCTGAATGACAGTTAGTTTGAAGGGCATGACAGTGGTTGAACACCCTTCAGCTCCAAAGCTTTGCTGAAGTTAATCTCTTGAGGTTTAGCAGTACCCTTGGTGAGCTTCAGAAACCGAATACATCCTTTAAAACGGATATTGGTGGTCAGCCCAAACTGGGTCACACCATCTGAAGGAGGAGAAAAAAAAAAAGAGGCAAAAGGAATTATGTAGTTTGAGTTGATACTTGTTTGTTCTTTGAGAGTCCTGCAGTAGTATAGATGTCCCCAGCTATATATTAATATGTTTTATTTGCTGTATATCTTCTTTATTAAAAAAATGACAAACATTACGAGTGAATGTGATAAATGCTTATGTTAGTGGTAACAATCCAGTTGTCTTTCCTTTTTTTCTCCTAGCATGACAGTGGCGGAATCTGAACACATTTGAACTGCCATTGTAAACCATGTAACTCAGTTATGTGACATAGAGGAAATCAAGGAAAATGGCCAAATAGCAGCTTGCTAGTTACAAATGGTGTATGAAGCATACATGCTAGTCCCACAGATCTCCATCTTCTCAAGCTATTTATCCACAGAATAACAGAGAAAGAAAAAAAAGGCCAACATGGATGCAATTCTCAACCCTAACACGAGAAACTCAGTTCCTCAGTATGGACTTCAGGTGTCATTTGAGGTTTTGAGAGTTTTCAAGCATTCTGATTTTTACTTTTTTCTTGCTAATAGTAAAGCCACGGATTTGAGTACTTCTCTTCCACTAAAGGAGGGAACTATTCTAGTGTGACCAGATGATAAAAGTGAAGGCTGGTTTGACTGGAAAGTTGGAAATATTTCTCTCAACTGCTTGAAATTCATGGCCCAATTTGTTTCTCAGTGTTCTTCCAAGTGAAAAAGTGTCTACAGGGATGCACTTCGATACAAATCTATGTGACTGATAAAGTAAGGGTTGCAGAAATAACTTTATGCCTGTAGAGGACTGACTGGCCATGGCAATATGCTGTTTCACAAAGGATAAGATGGCTGAATCCATCTGTCCCTCCTTGCACAGGGAAGAGTGACAGTAGGAGGTGAGTAATGGCTTTTATGGGTAGCCAGAAATTTATATCCTTGCCCACGGTCTGGTGGCGAAAAGTTTCTCTGCACAGGAAACTCTCCACCAGCTAATTCCAGCTGGTCTACAACTGTTTTGCAGTGTTTATGCAGCCAGGAGAAGCTTCCAGAGGACTGGAAAATGCAAACGCTTACTAATTTTACAAAATCCCATGATACTGCATTTTAAATTTGTGATGAGGTTGTTTAAGTATTGGGACTGTTAAAACAAATCTTGGAGAGCTAGACTAGACAGCAAGAGAAGCGTGAGCTGTTTAAATGTGCATGTAATTTTATTAAATAATTTCATAACTTGCCATGTGGCTGAACTCAGGAATATCACTTCAACATGATGTAAGTGTAGGCTTGTTTTGTACAGATTGCAGTGTTACTTCCATTTGTTTCTCCTGCTATGTTCAGTCCAGAATGAGATAGTAACTAAATCCATCTGCAGTGTTTCTTTAGTGCTGGCTCCTATGCTCTAATCCTGTTTTGTTATAAAAAGGCTGCTACAAAGCTGTTTTCCTTCTGGCACAAAGTTATTGGTCCTTATCAATAGTCACTGTGACTGAAGTATAACTCTCATATCTCAGCATCAAAATGTTCTGGAGCTTGAGAGAGAAGGCTTCTTGGATGCACTGTATCACGCATTAGAATGGGGGGAAAAACAATTTCCAGAAAATCATTTAGGAATTAAGAGGCATCTTGCATTTGACCTCAGTATGCACTTGAGCAGGCACATACTGCAAACACACTTAGCTTTTTTATTTTGCAAACTAGAGAGAATCTTTATTATAAATGCAACAAAATTGGCACTTCGCAAACATCTTAACTGTGTTTTTAGATAGGAAACTGCTATTAGAGAAACTTGTTGATTGTCTATGAACAGATGAATACTGGCATTCATTATCAGCTTAGTGGAAGATGAAGCTAGCTACAGAGTTCAGTGCAGTTCTGGAGCCTGTTCAATTACCTCTGAACGAAGCAAGTTCTCTTGAGGGCTTCCAGAATAGCGAATAGCAAATTTTTTTGTTTTGTTTTGTTTTGTTTTTTCCTTTAAAAACCACCAGACCATGAGCAAAGACATTCATCAGAAAGAGATGGTGTCCTCTCACCTCTCTGTGCAAGCTGTGGTCCACATGTCCACCTGTGGTCCTCAGGTTTTACAGGCTGATTTACACAGACAGTGCCCTGCCCCCCAAAGGCATATATGCACTCTTTAGTTAAATTTAAATTTGACATTCTGAAGTTAAATTTAAAATTGCCAAATGCTGCAACTAGTGAAACATAAAACTTTCTGTTTAGTAACAGCCTAACAGTTAAAAGGAAGGCTCTGTGTGTGTGTGTGGGTAGCAGAAGGCAGAACATCTGCCTGCTCCCCTGTAACAGCACCTATCTTTGGGAGGGGGCAGGGGGATCTTTGAGAGTCCCTGGCTGCTGCAGAACTTTGTGTTCCGAAATGGAGCTGGATGCAGGAACGAGCATCCATGCCAACTGATACAAACTTGGACAGTCTTATCCATCATCTTTAGCATACTAGTTCTAATTGCATTTAAGACATTACCAAGGTAGTATTGCTAGAGCATAAGTAACGCATCATTTGTGTATTACATGCTCACCAGGATATCCTCCGACATAGACAGGGTCGTTGGTGTCTGCTGAGGTGGAGGCCCTGTTTGGGCTGTTGCCATCCACCTGTCTGCCATCCACAGTCAGCTCTAAATGGTGTTTGATCTTGTTTGCAAGAACCTTGTGCCACTGTCCGTCACACAAGCTGCCTGGTGCATCGGGCTCATAGATAGCAGAGAATCGGCCTGCACCATTGTCAACGTGAAACATCACCTGGAAAGCGTGACAGGGAAGTCAGCTAGTTCTCAAAACAGTTCTTTTTTTTATAGTGTTTGTTTTTTTCTTTTGTTTATTTAAAGTCAACGTGCTCTGACTGTACACACTGAAGCTCTAATTTAATACCACAGAGTCTATGTGGATTGCTGTCCCTCTGGGATTTGGGTTATGTCACTGAGATAAACACTAGTGGAAATATGGAAAATTTTTGTATACATTGTCATTTTTCCATTTTTTTTTAATTAGTTTTGAGGTGTTTCATACCCTCTACCCCAAGATCTTTATAGTGATAGATTACTGACTGGTTTTGCAGACTGTGAAATAAAAGATACACACGAGAAACCAGTATTGTTAATGACAAAGCCTTTCCTCAAAACTTTTCATATTCGCACTAATTTAAGTCCTGATGTTGCAGTTTTAGGAAACTTGTTACAGAAATCTTTTAAAATATCTTTGTAAAAGTGTAAAAGCCTCTTGAAGTGGCAAGTGCTGCATGAAAGGAGAGCCCTGATATTGACTGAAACACCTTCAGACTGGTATAGTAAGCTTGCATTTAAACTACCTGTGCTTTCTAAAACCAGTCTCTATAAAGAGCCAAAAATTCTTCGCTACTCACCTTTCCGTCGACTAACTCGATGCCCAGCCCATCCATTTTCTGGCTGCTGACTCCTAGGAGAACACCATTCATTCGTGTTGTACGGAATTCAAATTCCACGAGCAGGTCTGTTCCTACTTTGTATGCACCAACTTGGAGAGAAAAAGGGAAGCATAATAAAGTGAAGAAAAGCACTTAATACATTAGTCCTAATAATCACACAAAGTGTGTTGCCAGTTATGCAAGATACCTAACTCAGCATTATTAATACACTCCATTTCATGCGAAATCATGTAAGTAACTGTTATGGTGGCTGTGAGACCTTGTAAAAGGCCATATAGTCTACCCTAAGGCAAGATAATTAAAAATGATCAGCGAGAGTATTGGTCTCATTTTGCCTCCAGCCCACAGGAGTTAGGTAGCACTGGGTGTTTTTGAAAGCAGCATCTCCTCTTCCTCCGTTGGTTGCCTATCAGCAGAATTGCTGTTCATTACCTGTTTTGGCAAAGCCTGTTCCATCGAAGTATGTTCCTTTCTGTGCAGTGACAAAGCATTTTCCAACATTGAAGCTGGAAGTCGGATAATCCAGGTCAACAGGTGATTCTGTCATTTTAAAACTTCTGATGCAGCCGTCGATGCTATAGGTGACCTGCAGTCAGTATTTCAAACAAAATATATAACTGTGCAAAGCAGGCTGAAATACTCAGAATAAAGGCCTAAAGTATGCCATCAAAAAGTGTCTTTCCTCTGCTTCCCTGCCGGATTTATGGAGCTGAATAGAACTCGAATTTTACATGGCTAATCCTTAATATCTGATTGTAATTGGAATCTAATCTCAGTCGTACTGAGGATGAATTACATTACTTTTCAGGGATGTGATCTGAGTCACATTTATTTGGCTTAATGGAGGGGACATAAAATAATATACTGCATAATGAAACATAGCAAATTACATCAGCAATGCAGGAATTTAATGGCCTATACTTTACCTTTTTAATTGACTGGGTTGTGGGGTTTGCGAGTAGATGAAGATACTGGATATAGTTCTCTGGTCTGCTGGTAATTTTACTATGGCTTTTTTTTTTCTTTCTCTTTTTTCTCCTTTAATCACTTTACTATGGGCCTAATGTTGCATGGTAAGACAGAGCTAATGCAGGTAGACAGCTACTAAAATGAACAAAGCCCCTGCGTAAAGGTTGTTGACTGTACATAGTTCTCCACACATATAATAACGGTGGGTAGGTCTGGTGACCACAGTGACCAGGGCCACTCTTTTGGCCGCAGTGGCAGGTGGAAGCAGGGGATGTGCTCGGGCACAGGGAGGCTCCCGTGCAGGGTAGCAAACTGCCACTCCAGTTTGGCTTCTGCACTGGGAGCACGTTACTGCGACTCCGAGCGGGTGGTATGTGCACACTTAAGCTGGTGGTGAAGGGGCAGGAGCGAGGGGCTGCCCAGGCTACACCCCGGGTTGCCCCAGGCCTCAGTTGTGTGATCAGCACATCCCAGTGGGACCTCTGGGAGCCACTGGCATCTCCCCCAGACCTCTCCCACCCTTTCCTCTCCGAGGTGTGCAGAAGCTGCATTTTGGTTCTCGGCTTTAGACAAGAGCTTTGATCTTTGACTTATAGTTAGGAAAATTTATCCCTGATATCAGTGGGAGAGAGGAAAACAATAAACATACTTTGAGGAAGAAAAGAAAGACAATATGCATAAGCAATGGAGTAGAAGGAGGAAAATAAAAATCAGCATATAAAATACAGCATAGAAATATGTACAAATACAGAAAGGAGAAAGGCACACCCGCAGAAAGAAGTCTTGACTCTGCACACTACCTCCTCTAACAATATCCTGACTAGTAATTTGAAAGAGTTTCCAAAGAGTTTCTTTCCTTGTAAATCAAAGCTGAATGTACTGTGGAATTATATAGATTATTACTGCTAAATACACCTGTACAAAATTTTCATGAGAACTTGAGCAATATCAGTGAATAACTTCAGTTCTGAGCTGAGCAATGCTTTCTGTCAGATTCTTCATAAATAGACCTTTCTCTAGTTTCTAAGTGAAAGTCATCTCCAGATCAACAACCTTTGTTATCAAAAAAGAAAAAACTCCACAAAAGAAAACAGATCTTGCCATCTTCACTGTGAGAATAAACCATAGCAATGCAAGATTTGTAGACAACTCAATAACATTCTGTAACTTTAAAATTTCACCCTCCCTCTGGAAAAGCAAATCTGGTAGTACTTTAGCATGGTAACTGGCAATATAACATCTTTTGCTGAAAGCAGAGTTTGGAGTGCTTAAAATGTGACATCTGCTGAAGCCAAACAAGTAGGTATCAGTCTTCTGCATTGAACAGGATGCCAGACCACCTACGGTTACGTATTAGATTAGTGTCTAAAAAGGTTGATGTGTGTTTAGCGGAAAGCCCTAACGAAGATAATACATGCTTTCAACTCACTTTGCTTCACGAGGCCTACAACACAACACTATTAATACATCAAGTGGTGTATTTTACTGAGAATGACTGAAAGACGAGCACTGGTTTTTACCTTATGTGAATGGCATTTGAAGTTACAGCTTCATTTAAATCCCAAAGCACATAAGACTGTCAGGATCTGACATGGCTGTTATTGCCCAACTGAGCCATTTATCTGTACGGGTTCGCTCCATTACTTCTGACAAGGAACAGTAGGCAAGGATTTAGCATTACCTTTCTTCTTAGATTAGTATTTGTAAATTGCAGATGTATTTCCAAGAGCACAATTTGGTAGTATGAGGAATTATATTTTGTGGGTAGATAGGTACAGCTTTTGTTTTTCAGTGCCTCAGATCTGGTTTGGTAAAGCCAAATGATCATTAGATTTGCCTCAAGTCGGGCTTTCTGCACAATCCAAAATGTGCCAAGAAATATGATCTTACAGATCTGTTTTCTCTATGGAATACAACTCTCAGATTTAGAGTGGTTACTCTTTCTCTTCATTGCTCATCCATGAATTATTATAGTGACTTGTTAAAGCAGGATCTAGGAATTGGGCGGAGAGAAACCTTACGAAATTCAATAAGGGCAAGTGTAGGGTGCTGCACCTGGGGAGGAATAACCCCAGGCACCAGCACAGGTTGGGGGCTGACCTGCTGGAGAGCAGCTCGGTGGAAAGAGACCTGGGAGTCCTGGTGGACAACAGGATGACCATGAGCCAACAATGTGCCCTTGTGGCCAAGAAGGCCAATGGCATCCTGGGGTGCATCAAGAAGAGTGTGGCCAGCAGGTCGAGGGAGGTCATCCTCCCCCTCTACTCTGCCTTGGTGAGGCCACACCTGGAGTACTGTGTCCAGTTCTGGTCTCCCCAGCTCAAGAAGGACAGGGAACTGCTGGAGAGGGTGCAGCAAAGGGCTAACAAGATGATTAGGGGGCTGGAACACCTCTCTTATGAGGAAAGGCTGAGGGAACTGGGTCTGTTTAGTCTGGAAAAGAGACGGCTGAGGGGTGACCTTATTAATGCGTACAAATACTTAAAGGGTGGGTGTCAGGAGGACGGGGCCAGGCTCTTTTCAGTGGAGCCCGGCAACAGGACAAGAGGCAATGGGTACAAACTTGAGTGTAGGAAGTTCCATCTCAACACGAGGAGGAACTTCTTTACTTTGAGGGTGGCAGAGCACTGGACCAAGCTGCCCAGAGAGGTGGTGGAGTCTCCATCTCTGGAGACATTCAAAACCCGCCTGGACGCGTTCCTGTGCAACCTGCTCTAAGGTGACCCTGCTCTGGCAGGCGGGTTGGACTAGATGATCTCCAGAGGTCCCTTCCAACCCTATGATTCTATGATTCTGTGAATTCCTTTTCTGTAATTATTTTGTCCACCCCAACTGGTGGACTCTTGCCTGTCTATAGACTAGTATTTGCCACTCCATAATCATCTTACTACAATGGTATTTACTCATGTGCAGTTTCTTTGAGAGTCTGGTTTGTTTCCTTGCATGAATCTGTACTTTTGCCTCCTCTTCGCCGATTCTGTATAACCACCCAGAATGAGCCTAGACATAGCTGCTACTGACATTCCAGTTATTTGCATTGTGCTGCACTATATGCCTGATTTGTTGCTTTTTATAAGTAAACTCACTCAAGTTCTGGTTTCTGCTTTGAAAGACCCCTCTGCACACAGAGAAAAACAATGCAGGGAAGAGTTTTTCTCCAATTCTGATATTGGCATATCCTGGGGGGTGGGAGGGCAGCAGGAAAGTGGGGTGACTGACACGGAGTTGTGTGGATAGATGCAATAAATGGCCTGGGTGAGGGAATACAGTGTTCCTAGTTAATTCTACAAAGTTTAGGCCAAAATAATATTCACCTCTCTGGGCTGCCTGGTTGCGAGGGCATGTTCTGTGTCAGCATGGAAGCTGGGCATTTAGACTGAAATGGTGACAAATTGATATATGCACATTTGATTTGGAAACAGAAAGAGGACAACAGGGTTTTCATGGCCTTACTTCAAAATACGTTCTCGCCTAGTTTAGTAATAACAACACAAAACCAATTACTACAGTAAGCAGCTGTACTACTGGGTACTTTGTCCACAGTAATTTTAGCTTCTACCGCTTCTCTTAGGAGACACTTTCACTATTCATTAGCACTTAATAGCTAGATGAATTGCAGCCAAGAGAAAGGGCAAGTAGTATTCAGAACCTTAAACTCTAGCTGTGCAGTGACCCAAGTGGATGCAAGTGTACGGATCTTTCTACTTTTCCACAACAGTAACTAACTCTGCTATTTCTAGTCCTTTTCATTAACTGGGTTCTGAGTCAGACCTTTCCACTGAAAGAATGTAGTCTACCTCCAGTAGGATTCACATTGTCAATGTTCTTGGGTAGTCTTGGGGAAAAGCAAAACAAAACAAAACAAAACTGGGAAGACATTGGTACCAATTAAGACATACTTAAGGACTCTATGGTAACTTAAACTTTCTTACCGGACCAATTCTTCTAGTTGTGTAGTTAATGGGCAATCCTCCAACATACAGCATTCCTACAACATCCAATATATCAGCCTTCTTGGGGCTAACAGTTCTGTTTGAAACATCATCTACTATAAGGTTTCCTTCTTGCTTGGTTCGAATGACTTTTATCTAAAAAGACATACAAATGCAATACAATTACACACAGTTTTCTGACAACAAAGCGTTTCCAGATTGTAACTAGCTTTATAGTCTGAAATATGTAACGATATGGGAGAAAGTAGTAGGATTGGTTAAGAAAAGTACTGTGGCAGCAACTGTGGATGATGTTCACGGAACAGAGCTCCTGCACAAGGCTTTGTGTAAACATATGACTGTCTTTTAATTAGCTCTAGATCAGGAGGCATCATGACTATTATTTATCAGAATTACTGAAAGGACTTGGGGTTCCTTTAAAAACCTTAAAAGCTTAATTGTTACTATCAGAGGCATGCTACAGTATCGTTTTTCCTGGAATCAGATAGCAATTTTAAGTACTGAGAATAGTAAATGCTGAATATTAATGGCACTGGTGGCAAATCTTTATTGCAGCACATGTTTGCAGACAGTATTGAGTTTATGATTCCACTAGTTTGGACGTGCCTCAGATCATAGTTCATGCTAGAGTAAATATAATACCAACTATGTTCTGTTAATATTATGGCTTTTGTTCAGACAAATGGACTGTGAATCACATGGAGGAAATGCAATTGCTGAAGAGTTGAGGAAATTCCACCCCAACAACCATAGGCCAGTTTCTTTCCAAAGGTTTATACTGAAATCTCTACAAATCAGTATAACAATGGTTCTGTATAAAAAAGGAATAAATGTAAAATGCAACATGCACGTTGGCAGATTTCTAAACAGCACAGTGGTTAGTTCACCAGGGTAGCAAAGAGAGAGCAACAGCATTTTTTCTTTGGCTTTTCTTTAACATGGCTGCTCCTGCTTCAGCGTGGCAGCACATCTGTCATGCAATGGGAATGACTGAGCACTGACAAGGGGTGGCCTGAAGGCGGGGGACTGAACTTGGTGTTTATAGACAGCTGTAAATTTGAGATGGACAGTTACGCCCTGGGCAGCAGGAGGGTTTGGTGATTGAGACTTGAACTAGCAATAGACAGTCTTACAGAGGACCTAAAGAGACAGCAGCAGCGCAATGTGGCTTCTGTAGGCCTGATGGACATGTTTCAACCTAAACTATTTCAAATGGAGAAAAGGTTCTCACTAAAAGGATTATTTTAAGGACAACCCCCTGCTTTCTTAAAAACAAAGACTGTGGTCTTGTACTAAAGAGGTTATCCTTTTCCTCCTCCCAAAATGGACGTCCTTGTGCTTTTTGGGATCTGTGACTGGATATTGCCTCCGTTCTCTCCTACAAAAATGGGATCTATGACAAGTGTCCCTCTCTTGCAGAGTGCCAAGCTGCATGCCCGAAGAGCACAGTCTTGCATTAAGAACCTATGCTTCAGTTTGTTCTCTTAGAATATAGAGAAAATGGCTAAAAGAGCAAAAAAATTTCTTTGTTCTGTATCTACAGAGTGTATAGCAGAAAGGGGCTGTGGTCCACTGCCAGTGCTCATAGGCATTATGTAAAACAGATAAATATGACTACAATTTTTTCCCCTTGTGAAATACCTTGATTTTTTTAGAGCATTGCTATCATCAAAAAGTTCATGAATAAAAATCCAGTGAAAATAAAATTCCCGTGGAACAGGATGGGAATGAAGCAAAGAGGGAGTAAGGATGACTGCAAAGAGGATGTGGTAAGAGCAATTGAAGCATAACAGAAAATTCAATGAGTTTTCTTCTCATTTGGTGATAGAGATGTGGATGGTGAGTTCCCAAATACCTGTCCAAAATATAACGTCTCTTATAGTATATAACTTGAATACATGTTTACATGTATTCTTTTCTTCTGTGTCTTTATTGGTGCCTTCAAGCATGTTACCTAATGAATATACTATGTGTCTGTTGTCCTTGGCCCAGTAAATACTAAACTTCATGGTTGTGATATTATTCCTTCGCTTACTACCCGGAAGCCACAGGCATTTTATATAAACGCTTCCTTGCATAAAGTCACAGAAAAGGCTGCCAAATAACACCCATGAATATCCTATTTATTCCCTAATGAATTGAATTAATAATGCAGGAAAGATTTACTTAAGTCTTTTTTTTTTTTTTCCTTTTCTTTGTTCTGAACAGTGATATTATTAACAAAGAAACAACTGGCTTTAATGATGTATTCAATCACAACGAGCTGATACTCACCTGACTCCTATTTAGGCAAGATGGAACATTTTCTGCAGTGCTTTACCATACATGGGACATATTCTAAGTATGTCCAGAAATGCAGGTTTCCTGAAGGACAGTTTTCAAAGATCAGCACTAACTTTTTTGTTAGTAGAGTATGTACCATGTACTCAACAGTGCATCTGAAAGCACAAATTTTGCAGACTACAGAAATGCCTAGTTGTAAGGTTTAGCTATTTTGCAAGTATCTTAAGGCAAAACAAAGCTCACTCTTACCATTACAAAGAACAATTTAGCATAGTGACTATTCTACCTTGTGCCACTGGCCATCATTGATTTTGTTGGAAATCATTGTGTTGGTGTCTCCGCTCCCCAGATCATAGCTGAAGTAAGGCAGTCCATTCTTTAGCTGAACTGTAGCAAAATCAGCATGGTTGATGCGGGCCATATAAAACATCAAGCCAGAATCAGCCGTTGTTCGGACTTCAAATTCAATTGTAAGTCTGAAAATCAAACAAGCAGGAAAACAGAAACAAAGGAAAAGATATTCAGGGCCAGACAGTAGACAAATTTATCTACTTTACCTTTTTGTGTTTCTCTAACAAAATTTTACATTTAGTGGTCCATTTTACTTGTCCGTCAGGGTTTAAGAAAAATAATTTGGTTATATGCAAATTTTATTTCACACATATCTGATTCCTCACGTGTGAGTGTTCATTAGTCCCTTTCCTGTGGAAATACAAAAGTGCGACTTTGGCACAAAATTTCAAGATCCAATTCTCAGCTGCAGCTGTAGTTGCTAGAAAATCCCAGTGCTTGTAAAATTCCAGCAGTGTTACCTGTCATCCACACATGTAATGCTCACTAAGAGGAGCAAACTGTAGTGACAGCTGGCAAATGTTGAGTTTCTAATGAGTTGTATCGCCTGAAGACAGGTTGCAAAACTTTTAAAGATGCAGGGAGAAGAGTTTACAATCAGGATATAAAACACTTATTCTGATTTCTCCCAACTGAAAATGGGAGTGTGTCTTGTCGGAGGCCTGCTACCCTGTGAAAACCACTGGACCCTTGGACAGAATGGTAATGCCAAAAACCTCCCTCCAGCAAAGAACCTGGGAAGAAGTGATTTAGATTATCTAGATGCTAAGGTTGTACCAGCAGCACATCACTAACCTCGCCCAAGCGGAGCTGCAAAGTCAGTACCTGAAAGTAGTTGATAACAGAAACGTGAAAAATCATTGCATGAAAATGATCAAGCCAGGATTCTTATTTGAAAAGAAGACAGGCAGGACTTCAGGATTACATATTTCTTTTAATTAATTTCCTAGTTTTCTAAAATTAGCATATGTGAAAATATACAGTACAGCATCTTTATAAGTAAAAATAAGTGTGACGCTGGTGGACTTGTAAACTACAAGGCAGCAAAAACGTTTAGTGGTGTGTGAGATGACACGTTTTTTAATGATCATGTGCCTTCAGAGGAAAAATGAACAAGTTACAAGTTATAGCTTCACAAGTCCACTGAAAAAAGCTGCATTTTTATAAGTAGCTCTGGGAATTTCTTTGTATATCAACATGTACATGTATATATTGTTATACTTTGGGAGAGCAATGCCATTTTGCCTGTTTACTGTGCAAGCTTCATCTTAACTATTGGAGGAAATGTGGAAAAAAGGTTTGCTTATTACAAGAAATTATCAAGTTACTGAACTGAGAAACTTTCTTCTGAAAAAGCAACCTATGAACTCAGTTGCATGACCTGGTTCC
Source organism: Dromas ardeola (assembly GCA_013398915.1). Lineage (NCBI taxonomy): Eukaryota > Metazoa > Chordata > Aves > Charadriiformes > Dromadidae > Dromas > Dromas ardeola. The sequence continues at coordinate 62,123 of VYZM01017348.1, read as the reverse complement.
GTTCTTCTGTTTGTTTTTCTGCAAATCAGTCAGGGATCTGTGTGCGCCCAAACCTTTACAAACAAAGAGGTAAACTGCTTTTGTGAGAGCTACTTAGGAGGGCACTTCATTACCTAGATTTCATGCTTTAATGCTTTTTATGTTTGCTTAATGAAATGAATTAGCCATGGGACGTGAACTTTTTCAGATTATGCCCATAATTTTGGGAGGTGCTTTTGAGAATATTAGAAGGGGCATTTTATTTTGACATTATTCCATCAAAACTCATTGCTGAAATAAACAATATACCTGTTTTTCACTTTGGTGTCATCAAATGCAACTGCAATGTGGCTGTTTCTTGAAAGACCAAATTGCTTGCCGCCTTCCAAAATGGCTGGTTCTGTGTCAGCGGCACAGGAGTCCTGCAAAATATACAGCAATCAGACAAACTTTGTATTTTCTATCATCTATCTCAGCTGCACACATGCTGGAAGTCTTCCAAGTGCTCAGAAGTTAGAATATTCCACCTAGTCTAGCCACTGGCCCTGCAGTTTTCCAGCATGTTGATGTCTCATCACACCAACTAAAGTTATAAACCAGTATGACAGGAACTTGGTGTAAAGGCAGAGCTCATTGTAAAAGCAAATAAAAGTAATATACGAACATTGCTGCTTTCATGCCACCAATGGACATTTACAAGAGTCTTGAGTGATTTCCAGGCAGCTCAGTATACTCTTAGCACACGTAACTGAGTTGTACACAGTAGGATGCCCTCTTACAGAAATGAAGCAAGACGTAAGTTTTAAAGGGATGCTTTGCTGTTGACTTGAAATCTAGTCACCTTAAAAATAATGAGTTAAAAGTAGTTTTGGATCGTGCACCTACCAATGAGTCCCCCATTTTACTACTTTATATTGTTTTACAATTGTATTCTTTGTTTAATGTGCTGTTGTTTCCCCTGGTGCTGTTGAAAGGCCTCCACAAATAAGGGAAGCCGAATAACTGATGGATAGAAGTAACAACTCTTCAACTCCCTGAGCTGTCTAATGCAGACACATTACCCAGGGGGTAAAGAAAGAAACCCCTCCCTGTCTGTTCCACTTCTATTAGTCTTAAAGTGGTGCAACAATAGAAAGTAAAGTATCTTCTGCCTGGTATAATTTTCTCTTTTTAATTTCACCAGGTCTTTTAATCTCTAGCCCTAAAGCTCTTGTATAGGGGTGCCTGGGGCAATGAGAGAACGTGGTAATTACCAGCCCCTGCTCATGTCTAGCTTTTGCCTCCCACTGAGAGTATTGTGAAGAAACTACTCAAAGGATCTAACACAACACAATATCAGGACAATACCGCTGGGAAAAAAAACAAACTTTGATAGCTGCCAGCTCTGTTTTTAAGCACTGTGGCTGATATCATTTTGGATTTGTGACAGTCTCTTATTTGAGCCCTGACTCAGCAAGGACCTGCAAAGCACAAGGTGCAGTGCTTGGCCGACAAAGAGGCCTTTCTGTGAAACATTTTGAAAATGCCATGAGTGACTCATCAGGCACTGAGATTTCAGCCGCAAAGAGGACATTTCTTTCCCCCTCTTACTCAGTTTTTCAGTGGTGTTATATTTTTTGCCTTCACATGTCACAANNNAAAAAAAAAAAAAAAATATCTTCACAACAGTATAGAACACTTCCAAAAATTACTTTTCCACAATGATGCTGTGGTTTGAATACGAGTAGAACACCATGCATTATGACAAGTACACCAATGTGCAATGGAGGGAAAAAATGGGGAAAACTCAGCAGACCTAAGCAAGCTACGAATGTGTGATAGCAGTCTTCCAGTAAGCATCAAATAAAAAAAAAAACAAACAACATATTCCCATAATGCTGGGTAAAGTTTCTAATTATTTTAAGCTTTACAGGTTTATCTAGAAGCTTAACAACTTTGTTAATAACAATACTGTGTATATGATACTTTCAATAGCATTTGGGCTTGCTAAAATTTGAAGATAGGGACTAATTATTGTACTAGAACTACAGGAAAGAATTGGAAAATACACTAACACACACTTTTCTGTGGCACACTTTTACATATTAGATGGTAAAAGGACATACTCTGACAGTAAATCCTAGGCAGGTTTGTTAGTAAAGGGTCTGGCCCTGACGCTTTAGCTGCTCCCCAGCATCAGCAAACAGTGTGGTTTTTCTTCATCCCAGGAGGAGGACTGTAAGGAAGGGCAGGGAGTCGGGGAGAGCGCCAAACACACCGGTGATGGTTGGAATCATAGCAAGCATATGATGAGTATTTACTGATAAATACTGACCAATATTAATGAACATTCATTAGGTTGATGTGGAAATTTCAGTAAAAGGAAAGAATTCAAGAGGGCATGCTTCAAAAACTTCAAGGATTATTCACAAGTCTGTCTCTGCTTTCACTTTATCTAAAGAGAGCAAGCTTTACAGCCTTCACGAGACAGTGAACTAACCCTATATTAAAATATCCCAGCTTTGTTTTTTCTGTTATGGCCTTAAGGTATTCTACGTTTAAACCTGGCTGCTTAATAATCTCCCATATTACCTGAGAGCCCCAAGACTGAACTCTTCAGCTGCACTTTACTTGAGTCTTGTCAGATGTCAGGGACTTGACCGGTAGGTCAAGGGGCTAAGCATGTATCACAGTGGAAATGGAGAACAGAAAAGCCCACTGATGGACTGTCACACATTCTCTACAAACAATGCTGTATTAGTAATTATAAAGAAAATAATTAGGGGGAAAAGGCAGCACCACTGAAACAGTCCCCACAGCTCATCGAGTAGTGTTAATAAAACAATGAAGTAATGCATGGAGAAATGGTGGAAGATACCGTCATGGAGTCAAATGCAGAAGTAATGCTGGCGCTCTTCATTTCAGTGGCAAGCGAATCCTGAGAAGCAGTGAATAACATTAGGCAGAAGCAGCAGTTACCCAATGCTGAGAAACATTTTGGCGTCCGTAGCAAGCAGCAGCAGCAGACTGGTGACCAGTATATTTCCCAACTGTCCTACTTCCGATCTTGTCTTGCCTTTAGTAGAAGGTAGGGTTTTTTTCCATTTGGGATTAAACTCCCCCTCCCCCTTTACATGCAGATGGATAATAGAGATAAAAAAAGGTCCTAAAAGGACTTAAATAGAACAGATACCTTATTTAAGCTTCCTATGTGGAAATATTTTTTTTCTGCTGTGTATTTTCCATATGCCGTCCTTCCACACTGAGCTTTTGTGTAATTAACTGTCATATGAGTGCTATCTTATTATTAAACTGTAGTTACTTAATTTGTTGCAATATTCCCCAGAAAAATACTTTGGAGAACTTACTTAGATTAATGTAAAAACTACCCAAAAGCTTGCCTTATTTAGAACACTTCCATGTCTTCAGAATACTAAAACTGTTTCATTTTTTCCAAGAGAAAAAGTGGAGTAACGGTGTTTTATTTTGAACTCCTGTTTCAAGTTATCATGGCTCTAGATATGTGATATACAAAACTCACCCAGTTACGATGGGACTAGTTTCTGGTATTAATGAGTAGATCTATTCCTCTCAATTTTGCTATTTAAAAGTTAGTACTTAGAGCCTTCGAAAGCGTGCACTTGCTCTCTCATGCACTTTTGTGTTGTTTTTTTTTTTGTTTTGTTTATAATGCTTGATCCAGGGATAATATGACTGCAGTCTTTCACAACAGTGAGCATTAAACTGAATAACCCTTTTTCCTTTGTTGTTGCCTGGTTCCTTATCTTTCTATGGTAGCCTTACTATACCGCAAATTTGCTTACTTTCAACTCCAAACAGAAAAATGCATCGGAGCCCTTGTGTTACAACGACTCCACCTTGTGGGAATGAATCAAAAATGCTGCCCTAGAGCATTAAAAGTCTGATCTATATAACTCTGGTGCTTGGGGCAGGGTAAGAGCTAAGATGAAGCTTGCCTATCTTGAACCCCAGGCTCCCATTTCCAGGTACACATTTCCGCACACACTGTTTGGAAACCTCACTCATATTGAACTATATCTTGCATAAACTTGTGGGTAGTACGCAGGTGTAACAAAATGCAAAGGAGTTCTCCCCCCAAGAATATCTGCCAGTGGACGTATTATTCAGTTTAATATTCAGATATCTAAACATATCTTTTCTGGACAGTAAACTGTTGCATCAACTGGTAAACCTGCTACACTTGTGACAGAAGAAGTTTCTTCTTAAATTTCATTATATAAGACTACTTGCCGCTATCTAGCTATTTAAGCTTTCTGGCAACAGCTGTTAAGCTCAATTTAGCAGTGTCTAGGGTTTCAGTTCTGAAGTTCGTAAGTCTCCTGACTAAAGTTATAAAAGAGCAGTGGAGGAATTGCCATATCAAACAGACATCTGGACTACCTGTTTCTTCACCCTGTCGCTGACATGGCTGTTATCATGTGCTTCAGAGAACAGCACAAGAAATATCATAATGACATGGATTTCCCATAGGAAAATTTCCTTTCCAACCATGATCAGATATTGCTTGGCTTACATTCTGAAGTGCAAGGGGTTAGGGCTAAGCATGCAAACCAAAGGGAATTCTACTGCTATGTTGTTCTTTAAATTACTGTTGTGATAATCCAAGCAAATGATGTCAACCAGTTTTCCATTATCCACAAGTTTTATTGACCTGCAACAAGGTGTTCCCTTTACAATATCATGTTGAACTGTTACTATTTTTGTGGCAAATGACTTCGGTATTCTTGATGGCTAGCTTTTCAATTTTGCCTTGGAACTTCTCAAACTTTACCTGAGTGAATTGATCTACACTTACCAGTGCTGAAGATAGAGATGGTGGAGGAGGAGGGGAAGCAGGAGTCGTCCTTGGTCTGTCTTTCTCCCCGTTAGTGTCTGAGTCAGGTTGGATCAGAACTGTTGTGTGGATTGGTTTATATTCATCCTCAGGTGGCCTACCCTCTGGTTCTAGGGAGGGACATTGGCCAATATCTGCATTTTCAAAGGACACTGGTTGAGCGAAGTCCATGGGGCTGAGAACACACAAAGAAATTGATGTAATTAGTTTTTTTCTGCCTTTTTATCACCCATTTAAAATGAATAACTATACGCTGCAGTGTAATTCTACTTCACAGGACACAAGAGCCAGGATTCATCCCACCTATTTTAGGTACAAAGTGGGACCCTTAAATTAGATGTGACAGTCAACATTGGCTTTCCTTCCTACAGTCAGTGCAGAGAGACAGGCATCCTCTTTGTCAAGCTTTACCAGCTTAGGTAGGCTGAATCACATTGTGGAGAAGCTGTTCTCTCTGAGGTGGTTGGAACTAGATGATCTTTAAGGTCCCTTCCAACCTAAACATTCTGTGATTCTATGTTGCCCAGGGAAGCTGTGGATGCCCCATCCCTGGAAGTGTTCAAGGCAAGACTGGACGGGGCTTTGAGCAGCCTCGTCTAGTGGGAGATGTCCCTGCCCAGGGCAGAGGGGTTGGAACTAGATGATCTTTAAGGTCCCTTCCGACCTAAACCATTCTATGATTTATGATGTACACTGAATGTGGGGTGATGATATCCTAATTGAGATACTTCAGTTATATGAAAGAAAGATTTAGATGGGAACTTTCTATACAGGTTTTACTTTATTCACGATTCCCTTTCTTTTTACTTAAATGTTCCTTCCAGATCACTGCAGCAGGCATTTTCCACAAAGCAAATTAATTCCCATGGTGGTTCTCAGAATTTGTATAATCTTGGAGATCAACCTTAATCAAAATAAAGTGTTATAGTACACCATAAATACCTATCACTCAGGCAAGTCTTATTGCAGTGTTACTGCTGAGTTGCTCTGATTTTATGGATAAATAGACAGGCGTTGTCTGTAAAACAGAGCATATACTGCAGACAAAAAAAGGAAGGGCATATTAAGAAAACAGACTGTATTCTAGGACTTGCTGTTAGTACGCTTCCTTGCAACAATGAATTTTCTTTTGGCAGCCAAGGTAGTTAACCAGACCTCATTAACTGGACATTTGTTGGCATCAGTGAGACTTACGTGGCATTAATGACAAGGTTCCATATACAGCCCTCAAATGGTGGTATGTTTCTGAGAGGTGCTGTCTGAAACTGAGAAGAAGTACCCCCCACAAAGAGCTTCTTAACAGAGATGGGCTGGTCCGTTGGCAATCTCTGAGTCTGGACTTTGTCCTCATCTACTTGAACGGTGAACATCCTGTGAAAAAGATTTGAAAGCAAAGAAATACACATTTTACTCTGGTTATTGCTCGTATTGAAAGCACCACTTTGCAGGCCCCATTTACTTCTACACCAGCTATAACACTGAGCAACCCAAATTATGTAATTAGCAGCTCACATTAAATGCATATTAACCACTAGAAGGTTTTCAGATACTGCTATGCTTCCTTGGTATTTCTTTGACAGAGCTTGGCAAAGCCATGCTGCAGAGAGGCGATAATATCAGTCACTGGCCAAATAAGAAGCGGTTTGTAGTGTGGCAACTCTGACCTGGTAAGGGCCCACCTGCTGTACTGGGATGGTAGGTACAATCATCTAGCGCTCAGCAGGGTGGAAACAGCATGGGGTCACGTTTTGTTTGGGCTCCCTATTTCCTGGGTTATACAAGTTACTACCTTCTTGCTGGGGGACAAACGGTCCTACAGACTGCTACAGACAAACGGTCCTACAGACTGCTCTGATCACAGAATCAACCACAGATACATACCATATACTTTTTAAAAGATTTTTTTTTTTTTTTTTTTGTTTTTTTTTTTTGAGA
>VYZM01017348.1:6018-54551 GCA_013398915.1 Dromas ardeola | reverse complement strand
ATAGGTGTGTCTGGTAAACTCTGATATGATTTATGAAGTGCAGTTTTTATTTCAAATGTGTTACAGTCACGCGAAACTAAACATCAGGACCTAACTATTGAAGCACATTTGACTACAATTAGTTACCTAAACCCAAGTTTGGTATCTGTAATTAGCTCGATTTTTTCAGAATTACTGAGCATCCTTACAACATATCAGATATAATCAGTTTCTGGCAAATAACCTCACTTTTTTCCAATTTTATTATACTGAAACTCCAATTTCAATTGGAGTTGGCAAAATTCTATTGAACTCCAATGTTCTTCCTTAACAATAATCATAAATGTTAGCAAATGAATGTTGAAAATGTTTCTTGAAAAGGGACTGGTTTTCATCTGTAAAACACTTGGCTTTGTTATTTACACAAGTCCTAGACAGAACTGAATAGTGACTTAAGCACCTGAATTAGGTAACTGTTGTACTGCATGCAAATTGTCCAAATTCCTTCTAGTTTTGGATGGATTTGGTCTAGAAAGATGTAGAATAAGAAAGTGATTAATTTTTCAAAGGGTTGTAGGAAGCAAGTATTAAAAGACTTATTTTTGGGGATAATCTCTAGGATTTCCCCCAGACCCTTCTGCAGTGGAAACAGAAGGAGAAATTTCTCTGGGGGCAGTTCAGAGCAACAGACTAATCTAGGTCCTGTGAAGTGTCCCACAGAGGACACGACTCTCCACTGCCTTCAGACTAAGTGTAGGGAAATCAGACTGCCAAGACTCAAGTTACCCTTTGTGCATCTGCATGGTAGTCATGGCTACTGATTGTCAATATTTTCATCAGCATGCAATATTTCATCTCATCTTTAGCCATTACCATAGTAAACATTTTGGCTCCAAGCAGAACCAGACAATGATGTGCATTAGTCTTCAACAGTATCCTATAATTACCTTGGAAGAGAAAGCAAATACTTCATAATTATATGGACAATTATCCCTCTGAAGAGTTTTTAAAGGATGTTCCTCATATTGAATCAAATAAAGCTTGAGTTTGTCATGAGCAGAGGAGGGGCTAATCTTAATTTATATCTTTTCACATCCATTTCAGGTTACAGAAACTGCAGAGTTCAGACAATTTGTTTTGTAACAGAGCTACTTTGACAGCAGAGGTTTCATCTGAACAAGCACCATCACTGGATGGCATTATACAGCAATTGTATCTTGATGTACTCTCACAGGTCAATCTACTGTACTTGCTATAGCACTGCATAAAAGAACTTTGCTGTTTAGAGCTTCTTATTATCATCTGCTTATTTGTGTTCTGTCATAGTGACACAAAATGTTTTGCAAAATGCAGTCATCCATTTCCAATATAACATTTTTTCTCCCAAAGAATTTGCAGTTTTACCTACAGCTGGGGAGGTAGAACATTGAAGCTGGGGAGAGACATTGTCTGAAGGCATTATTTACAAGATTTTTTTCTAATGATACAATAGAAATTCAGTCAGAAAATGATACTGACAAAGGACAAAGAAAAGCAAAGCAGATTATAAAGAGGACAGAAGGGCACCTCGGGACTAGACAGACAGGAACTGTTGCTCGAGAAAGCTGCAGTGTTGTGGGGGTAAGAGGGTGAAGCCTAGGGTTCAGTGTGCTTAGATAAGCACATTTTGTAACACGCTAGATGTCACATCTTCCTCATTTTTTTTTAAAACAAAACAGAACAACATTGTGCATAGTGCACTAATCCACTGAATGTCTGTACAGTATGTACATATTTGTACGTCCAAACGTCCACAACAAACCCTACTTGGAACAAAGGCCTTCCAGACCATAAACAATACTGAGTGCCTGAGTCCTACACAGTACAGCAATGCTGTTTCTTGTCACTTTCTCAATGGTGAAGTGTAATTAGTATTTTTTACAATGTCTACGAAAGGGCAAAAGAATTTAAGTGAAATTCTGTTTAAAACAACATGGTCTGAGAAGGTCTGCATGGCTTTCCAGCAATAAGAATGACTGCCGTTTATCTGGGACTGTGTGTTTTCATTGTTTTACCACATTTAGCTGGGTACCACCATAACCCCATGTATATACACCAGCACAAAAAGGCTACTGGCTGCTGTGCTGTTGCTGTTTTATATACTTCGGAAACGGTCTTTTTTCTACATGTCTTGAAAAGGCCATTTACTGCACCACAGCAGTATTTCTCATCCCCAGATTTGATTAATAAAATATATTTGCCAAGAACCAGAAGGTTAAAGATACCAACCAATTTAGACAAATGCAGGTCTCTGGAGAAAGAGGCTGATAGCCTAGGAAAGCATGTAAACACATCTCTGCAGAATAATAAGCACTGTCAGAAACTAAGTTCTAAAAATTTTTGGATAAGGATGGAATTACACTAAATGCCTCGTCAGAAGCATTTACATGGATTGATACAGGCATTGGTATATTCGCCCTGTTGAACTAGCTGTGTGGTCTGTAGCACTTCTAGTATTTGTTACCCTTTAGCTCTTTCTATCCGGATGGAGTGTGCTCTGCCGTCATGAAACTCGCCAGCTTCTGGTTTGATGGTGATTCTGTGGGGATCCCGTACCCCAGTGGAGATATGCACTTCTAGTCGACCTCTGTTCAGGAACACTGCATAGTAGGCCTGCAATGTATATGTTGGTATTAGAGGGCAAGTTACATTTGGAAATAAATTATTTCACTCAGTTTTACATCAGTGGGTATGTTTTATTTTCTTATACCAGCTTTTAATTTGCTCACCGTAACCAAGATACCATAGTTTCGGTTCTGCTGCCGTATTCAGACTCTCTTGCATTTTTATAATGAGGAATGGGTAAAACGAGGTCATGCTGGAAAGACTCATCAAAAGATTTGACTCTGCGTACCTGTTTGCAGGGAAGGATTGAGACTTCTAACCTACAATTCTTCTCATTTTCGCTGTTACAAGGCCTTGTCTTAAACCCATCAAGCCCCAAAAAGCATTGATCTCCGTGTGAGTTCTGCGTTTGGAAAGCTGGCAAATCACACTAGTAGTTACTCTAGCAACCAATATCATGTTGTAGCGGATTTCAGGATCTAACCTCCAGTTACTATAGCAATGAGTGTCGTGCTCACTTCTGTGACCTGATGAGCTGGGTGATGATAAAGGAGCCCCTGCCCTGAAGTTAATGTCATGCGGGTGAGCCATTATAACGTGTTGTCCCTGGAGTGTGTTCCTCCAGGTCACTGAGAGCTCTCTTCCAAAACAGGCAGGAAGGATGAAATATCATTTCCCAGAAGTCCTGAACAAAGAAAGCACCAAAATATTTTCTTTATCTCTGTTGTAGTATGTCTGTCGGTGAGTTTTTTAATTAATCAAGATTTGAATAATTTCTAACTGCAATCACACTTTTACCAGTTAGCCACTTGGACTCTGTAAGTACTTCCTCTGAACAGACTGACTCTGTCCTCTTCAGAAATTATTTATACTGCAGGTTTGTATTTTATGGGAGAGAAGGAGAGATGGGAGCACTCTTAAGTCTTATATCCCACAGCAGTGATCTCAAGAGGCTTATCTTGCAGTGCTTTTAGCAGGTATTTTTTTTTTGTCTCAGGGGAAACAGAATGATCCTTGTTTATGTCTATATGAACAGGAGCGAGAGATGTTTCCAAGCATTAATAGTGTGTAAGTCCTCAGAATGAGCGAAGAAGAGTATTCTCTAATATTTATGTTTGATTAAAAAAACAACATGGAAGCATCTACATGATAGAAAAACAAATCTGGTTTTCGTTTTTTAGCAACAAGCTATGGATGTCCTATTGTAAATCTTTAAGAGAAACAGTTACTCCAATGCAAAAAAACCCCAACAATTCTGAGCCTCTATCAGAATCTCCATCAGATAAAGGATAACATTAGAAATATTTTATTCCCAAGCACTGAATTTTAATTTAAGTATAAACACCTGATAGTGTCTTGAACAAACCAAGATGAAGATGTTCAGTGAAACTGTGGGTTTTTCTTATCTTTTGCAAGGTTCCTCGTACCTGTCCCGTCTGTCTGCGCTTTCTCTTCAGAGGGGCAGCTTTCCTTCCAGTAAACCTGCGCTTTCTCCTGGGAGGGACAACTGTGCCACTTGTGCCAAACAAGATGATCCCAGACTCATTCTTGGTGCTGAAGGAGAGGTTGATTTCTGTGCCCATGTCAAAGGAAACAGGCTGCAGTTCCACAAAACCTGGCTTGGGGAAGCTAACTGTATAAATGTTCTGTAGGAAGAAGAGGACAGGGACGTGCATTAACAGGATTAAAAGCAAGAGTACGAACAGGCAGAAAGATTTCTTAACTAAAATAATAAACTATGTAAACATAACTAGTGTGAAGAGATGGAAAGTAATAATAAACACTAAGCAATTTACTTCTCAGAGTGTTGTGCAAACACTAATTTACCTGTTTACATCTGGCATCTTTACAGTATTTCTGGAATCCTGTCTTACAGGAAGGCAAAGCTCCAGAATTATTTCGCTATATCCTCTTGGATTAAAAATAACTATTCACAGATATTTTTGATTGAGTTAATACAGTGGGATTTTGCTTTTAATCAATGCAGTAAATAACAACCGCCAATAGGAACATAAACTAGATTCTATAATTTGTAAAATGTGCTCAGAAAATACTTTCCATTAATCAGTCATTATTGCTTCACCATTATTGCTTCACTAAGCACCACTGCTTTCTTGATGACTCAGGCTCATAAATGAAGCACTTGTTGCAGATGGCCCTACTGTTTGGACATTGGTACCCATTAACACAATTTAAAGAGTAGAATATGTCATCAAATAATAAACCAGTGCATACTCCTGAAGATTTTCTGTAATCACTGCCAATTCTAGTACTCTTACAGCGGGGGAAGACCAGTCTATAGAAACAGTGACTTTTCCTAAAATAACTCACCGCTTTTTAGTACAGTAGAACTGATCTCAGATACAGAGATAATAGATTATGCTAGATCAAATAATTGCTGATGATGTTCACCTTTCTCTGAAATTGGAGGGCATTTAAATAATTGAACATACATCAAGTCTTTACCTTTTGCTTTTAATTATCATTTTAATTATCGTACATATCCTGTTTTGTACAATTCGGATATTTTATTTAATTCCTCAGTAAAATGGTTAATCCAATTAGATTTCCAATACTGAAACCTCAAAAGTTACAAAATAACATGAAAAACGAAGTTTCTTCTAAGAATCATAGCAACAGAAGAAAATCAACACAACTATCCTTTCCTATTCAGGAAAGAATCTACAATAAATGCAAACAAATAGGAACTTCTGTAGAAAATTTTTGCTGAACCCAATGTGTAAGATTTAAAAGCATCTGAGCAATCTGATTGTTTACGGTTTAGCTTTGGCACAAACCTGAAAACTTAAAAATGGCCATCTCATGACAGATCCACCTAGTCTAATATCCTGTCTAAGAGTCCCATTGTTGTGCGATTTTTGCTCTGATGAAGGCCAGAGACAGAAGTGATAAACACAGCAAAGGAGGGTATTCGTCTTTATTTTGGCCTGCACAGGTTCCAGTCACTGCTCAAAGGAAATCTTCAATGTTTTGGAGAAAAATATTTGGAGAGCATTTGTTTAACAACAACTCATTTAGATTTGCTGTAGTGGTGTCTGATATGGAACTCTACATTATATATCTTCTTGCAAAACTAGCATACATTTCCAGGGAAGAAATACAAACTATTTATTGGGAGACAAATGCCACCAGGAATTTTTTATATAAGACTCTACTTTTCCATAGAAAATTACTATATTCTCTCTCAAATTTAGGATCAGATTCCTTGAATTGTATATGCATTGAAAGCCTGTTAATTAGAAGCAGCAACAATTGTAAATAAAATGACTTAAATTATATTTAAAGTCAAAACAATGACACCAATTTTGCACATTCTTAGTCACTAGTAAGAAATGCGCCTTCCAGCTCAGTGGTAGCTCGTAACAATAAGTACTCTACAGTTCCTATCCTAAAAGGTGACTTTATTTCAGTTACCCCCAAATATACTGTGAATTTCAAAGTACCTCAGGTTTTCTGTAGTGAATGATTTTATAATAAAATCTTTTTTAAAGAAAATAATTTAAATCCCTGGATTTTATGCCTATCAAAATTTTTTAAGGTTTTTGCAATTCTAATTCTAATTGCCTAATTCTATCGTCATTAATGTCAATAATTCCCATTTTAGTCAGTGGAAACAGAACTAGACCACTGCTAAGCATTTCAGAAAATCCTACCCTTTAGGGATAGGGATGTCACAACTGTCCAGGGATACTGTCCAAGAAGTTAGGATCTGGAAAACTGGTCTACTTGGTGATCACACTCATTCATCTTTCTTTCTTTTAAATATAACGGTTCCGATTTTCAAGTTAGAGCCCTATGTGCGTCTAAGTATGCCTTATGCAATTAATATGTTATGCCATAAAATCAGAAACCAGAAAACATTTATACCCATTAAGACCAAAATACATGGAAGTCAGACTAACCTCTAGTGTGCATCCTTTGGTTAGACCAACAAAATCAGGACTACTCAATATATTATACGGTGTCCTTGAAATTTCAATCTCTTTGAGGCAACCTGTATATTTCTTTATGTTCACTTCAGGCCTAAAAAAATTTAAGTAGTACAATGTATTTTCAAAAATAGAGTTTAGGGAGAACACAGTCAGCCATACACACACACATGGACTTTCAGATGCACAGATGCTTGATTATTTTTTTTTTAAATACACCCATACACTCAAATGAATACATCTTGTCTTCTATCACCTATCAGCACATATTGCACTCTGCCTTCCATCGCTCAAAGGTGTAACAGTAGATTCATCTAATCTTCAATTGACAATGGCACTCTTATCCATTTTTTATTTCTTTTTTTTTAGTGGTTTTAGGTTTTTTTGTTTGTTTGCTTGTTTTCGTTTTTTTTTTTGTTGTTGTTTTTTGTTTTTTTTTGTAAAGGACTGCTGTCACCTTTGGTGTTTAAATGCAGTGAGCTGTGAAATAAGTAAGTAGTTGCTCCTTAGGCAAAGAAGAAAGATGCAAGCTAGGAAATCATAACAATAAGGAGAGACCTTAACTGGAAGACAGATGTTTCAATCATCTTTTTGCATGCCAGATCCTAACAAAAGAGGAACTTTAGCAGCATACAAACATTTTTTATGAAGTCTTTGCCAAAGACTGAAAAAAATATTCTTTTTTTTTTTTTTTTTAATGCTTTAAGAATTCTTTACGTTCAGGTGGACTGACATTTGTTTTCTATGTATTTTATGTTCCCAGTACCTTCCTATGAGAAGTGCTGCATATTTTCTTGTGACACAGAAATATATTTGACTTTCTCAGGCGGTTAAAGAAAAAACATACACTTGGGTTTGCTACAGAATATTGTAATAGAATTGCAAGGTTCCATGCTTTTTCTCATCAGGTGTTTGCCAGAAGAAATGAGAAAACCCCTGAAAGTAACACCAAAGCAAGCATGCTTGAATGCAAATGTGTGACTTCCCAGGTCTGGGAACACCAGAGTGAGACCACAACTGTTGGTAATATATGAAGCGGGCTTGCAAGAAGAAAAGCCTTATAAAGTCACTTCAGAAAAAAAGTTGCCATTCATGTCATGGAGAGTAAAACCATTGACCAAAAAAACACTAGTTAATCTACTCACAATATTACCCATGAGTGTTTAGTAGAATATCTGAATAATATGAACAGCTCAAAGAATGAAAAATGAATTTGGAAAATAAATAAGGTGTTAAAACTCTGGAGAGAAAAAAACCCTAAACAGTTCAGATCCCTGGAAGGAAAGAAAAGTTTTAAAAGAATATTAATTACAAAGTAAAACCATTTTTCGCAGGTACTGTTCAGCTGCATAATTTGCTACTGAAAGCCATTCTTTGCATTATAGGCATCCTAGCAAGCGTGGTGTATTCTCTGGCAAATTTACATCCCTGAAAATAAGCATCTGATTTACTAAAATAATCCATATTCTGCTTTATTTAGAGTCATGTAGCTATGGTCAGCTTTCATTTTTGATTTTTTTATTTCCTAGCTCTTCCCCAGTTCCTTCATAGCCTCATCTTCCCAGCAGCAGAAGAGTTTTGCCGTGTCATTGGAAGCAGCTCCCACAGTCTTCTGTCTTTGCCATCCAGAAACCATTCATTTTCCTAGCCGCTTCCTGCCCTGTCCAGTTACAGACTGCCCTCATGCAACAGGCAGTCACTGTTATAATTCTCAACCCGTATGAACTCTACATCCTTGCAAACATTTAACACCTGCTTGATGTTTTCCTAAGACTTCCTTTTTTCCCTTGTTCCCTTCCAAAGCATACAGAACAAGGTCCAAGTTCATTCATCTCTTGCATAAATTCTTGGCCTGTTTTTTTGCCAAACTAGGGTCAGTTTCAAGGGAACACAAGAAAAGATTTCTGGAGGTTGGGAGGAAATAATCTTTCTCAGGGTGGGGGTGAGAGGAAGCTGCATTTTTGTAATTCACACCAGGAATTAAGCTGCAAAACAGTGGAGTTCAGTCCATATCTGAGCATATCAAAGCAAAAGCAATGGATGTAAATAAACTAGGAACAGTCGGAAATAGGTGACCTCTCCTATCCCCTTGTTCTTAAACTCAGAAGTGGCAAATTTCACAAAAATCTGCACCTAGCTTCCATACCCTCTCCTCAGGAACTGCCTGGGAGTGCAGTGCTCCTCGCCTGAGCCAGGACTATGTTGCTCCGAGAGGTCAGACCTAAACTCGGCAATACGTCTTGCTGGAGCTCTGCTTCCCAGGCATTCCACTGTCATAAACAAACACAGCCCAAGTAAGCAGCTGTGTGAAGAAAAGAGAAGTTGTCTGTGGAGGCGTGTGCACAGCATGGAAGATGACGGTGTTAAGCACTTGGGAGCAGCTTTGCTTGTTGCAGCAGGAGCGAGTCGCTGAATTAACAGCCTTAGCGTAACAGCTGGTACAAATACTGCCCACACGCTGCTGCTGCGTTGCCGCCTGTGCTTTCAAGCTGCACTTACTAGACACATGCAAATCATGCAAGTAATCTGATTATTTTTACCTTGCTTTCACACTGGGGTGAGAGAGAAAGACAAGAAAAAAATAAAATCAAAATCACATTAATTGCAGCAAATGATACTTCTTAGCAAGGTTCAAATATTTCACAGTGAAGCACATAGATACACATCATTTACAAAGGATACATAATAGATGGTGAGATTCTACATACACTATCAGGCTATAATAATTAATAGGGTTACTCTGCAACAGCTACCTTAAAATGTAATATATCAGAGACCTTTTATAATTTGTTGCTATACTTTTCATGAGTAAAAGCAAACCACGTAAAAGAATTTGTCAGAACTAACACGACCTGATAATTACAAAGTCATGGGTACCTCCGTGTCTATTGTTTGCAGTAGATCAGCTTTGCCCTAATCCCCCTTTTACTATTTTTGATTCTAATTTACCATAACATTCATCTTGCCCCAGTGACTGACGAATCATAGCTGGAGGCAAAATGGTTACCACAGGTTCAAGTAGCCGTGGTACACTGATTTTCTAAGCAACCGCAAAGGATTTGCTGAAAGATAATTGCTCTAGACATTTTGTTACGCACTGGTGTGATTTCACAATTACATAATATAGTGTTATATTTCATGAGTAAAATAGATCTTAGGTCTTCTTATTGCTGGGTGATTTGACATCAGAGGTCAGTTATTAACTTAATAAATTAACAAATACATCCATTCTTTTAGTTGCAGAACAGCCTGTGGACTAATCGCAACAGTTCCTTGTGCACAAGACCACTTCAAGGCTGTCATTATGTCGTGTACCTAAAGCTGACATAGATTAATGGGCTTGTTTCTGTGTTGCTCATCTGTTCATTGTAGCACGGAATTCTCTTGTTCTTGTCATTGCAGAACTGCTGAATATTCATTTAAACCTGAAGTAAGTTTTTTGACCTATTTAAAACCATGTAATACAGTCTCTAAATTCAAGTTTCTGTTATCCCATTTCTTTAGTTTATTAAAGCTTTAAGTTAAAGTTTATCAATAATATTATACAATATTTTAAAAATAAATGCTGGGAATTTTATTTGCGTAAGAAATTCAGGATCAGGCTTCTGAAGGGAAAAGGCTGCCATATTTCATTCTACTTGCATTAAATATATCAAGAGTATGGTATCACATACTTTAATTCCTGAATACAGGAGGAATTTAATCTAACGAGTCCAGGAACTTACATCTACAAATAATTTTAAATTATATCTAAACACAGTATTTTTATACATATTGAAAGTATACTGACCCTGACTATGCAAAAACATGTGTACTGATTTCACAGTAATCCCATGAGGAGTAGTTTGTAGTTCAATTTTTCTACTCATGCACAAGGTAAACACTTGTGCTTAATTTTGTGAGGTATGGAGCTATTTCTTTAAGTTTGAAGTCACAAATTCTATTCATCAAATAAAAAAATACTTAAAAAGCTAGCTACATCATGGTTTTTGCATGGTGTCAGAAAGATAGACTGCACCGTTACTGCTATTTCCATTGTATTTGTGTAATATAAGCTGTGTGAAATACATTGAAATACACGACATAATCAAATACAGCATTGGTCTGCTGTGGCAATATAGGGTACATTGGGAACTCACAATTTACTTACTGCAAGTGAACTTGAGAAATAAATACAGAGGATAAGATTACACTGCATTTACATCCCCTTACCAAAGGTAAATAAATTGGTTTGAGCCACATTACCTTAGATTTCTCAGGGTTGGCAATCCCCCAAAATATATTTTCTCATGCCCTTTTAAGTTGAGTCCAAAGTGGCTGCCTGCAGAAGTTGTCGCTAAGGTCTCTTCTTTGTTGGTGTCTATGTCTACAATTGATATGTTGGCTGGAAGAGATTTGAGATTAGTTTAAAAAAATCAGGCACGAACAATGATGTCTTAATGTAAGAAACGAACAGAGAAATATCTGGAAGGTTAGCAGGTGAGGGAAGAGGCAAGGAGGGTTGTATTTTGCAATTAAGACACCGTATTTCCAAACTGTCAATTAAGGGCAGGGGAAGAGACCTGCACTTCCCTCTGTTTCCATAACAACCTGAAAAGCGAGCAATCCTATATGCTTTATTTTTATATATCCTCTAAACCTGTTTCAATTTGGTGTGGATGTAATCTGGAGCTAATGCTTCAGAACAAATTCAAGACAGAAGAGATCATTTTACATTTAATTTGTGATTTCAGTCAAAAGGTTGTCACTTGAACAGAATTTTTTAGTGTAAAAGTTTGTTAAGCATTGCCATTATGTGCCTTAGAGATCGGTGATCACTCTAAACCATTTTCAAACCCAAAGCAGCCAGTTGCTGTCATGACTAATCTCAATCTGGAGTCAGTGACACGCTACATACAACTATCCTATCTAAATGCTTGCTCCATGTGTATTTTGAATATATGGATTAATACGGAATATAAAGTTCAATGAGAGTAACAAGACACAGCGAAAAATGCTGAGCAGTCCCCAAGGAAGAAAGGGATATTCTACCACAGGGATGCAAAGAAAAGGTTTGTTCTTTCTTCCTTCCATCCATCCATCCTTCCATTTTTTTTTTCTTTAGACAGGTAAATGCAAGGGATTGCTTTTAATCTACACTTTCCCCCCACCCCTCCAACATACTGAAGGAATGAAATGAACCTTTATTTTAACTAAAAAAGTGACCAGCCTGATTTCTGTTTAAAGATGGAATAGAGTGAGTTTGGAGATGAAAGGCCCATCAACCTCTTAGGAGATTTTGAAGGGAGGACTGGCTAGAAGAGGTAACGTATAATCCATGGAAGGAAGGAGTGATGGGAGGATGGGAGGAAGAGTCTTCTCTTATAGATGCTCTCCCCACAGGTGAGCCCCTTGCAGCAGCCGACTAAACAAATGCCTTAAAAGAGAGAAGGAATGCGCAGAACCTGAAAGCAAACTACCATTTTCAGGAGTGAAAGAGAATCAAATGTGGGATAGGCTTCCTGATGTACCTTACTGTAAACAGATTAATTTTCCTTTCATTTCTAAACCTGTATCTTCTTTATAAGCACATGATATGTTTGAATGGTATTAATAAATTACAATTACGTGACATTGTATTTTATCTTAATACCTCCTGAGTTAAGTATGAACTAAGATAACTGGCTAGCAACAAGGCATTCCTCCTACAAAGGAGCAGAAAATCTACAAGTGAGAGCTCTGAGTTATTTTGGCCAGTGTCCCAGGTCCCAGGTCTGCTTCAGCCAAATGACAAGAGAGTGGGTCTGTGTTTGAGATGCGAAGGTCAGGTAAAGATCTGGCACTGCAGGGGCAGAGGAGGAAGAGTGTGTTCAGGGGCTCAGGATGACCCTGAAGATTCCAAATGCAGTAAGACTTCAGGATACAAAGGCGCAGAGACTGTCATAGACGCCATGAATAAAACTAATTTGGCTCAGGTAAGATTCTATCAGTCCTAAAGCTAGATTAAAAACAAACAAGAAAAGGCGTTTTGCCAGCATGATAGCCAACATTCTTTGTGATCTTATCAAATGCCACCACTTCACATTTTGAACCCATAGTACAGTACGCAGTACACAGGTTGAAAAATTAGTAGCACTTTTTGAAGACGTTTCCAGTTGTTTCCATGCAGATTCAGATCATGGCACACTGCATATGATTAGGGAATACAAAATAGCTGTTGTGTTTGTCTACTGAGATACTGTACTATCAGCACAGGAGTCATTGCTTTTTTAAGCGCTTTGGGATAAGCTGTGCATGAGGGGACTGTACAGCATGAAAGCTATTGCTGTCCTAACAAAAATCACACAGGTTTGTTTTATGGTTTTGACCAATATCAGGGAACTGATGAAAAAACTTCTTTCTTCCCCCACTCAGAAGCATTTTAGAATGTAATTTACGCAAATGTAAAGCAGAATTATGCCTGAAAATTAAGCTACCTGTTCATGAAAGGCCTGTTTGACAGTGCAATCACTCACATGCCACTCAACACACCTGTAATCTAAGCAAAAGAAGTTGCTAAATCACTAGAACTTTATAATTCCAGCAATTTCGCACAATGTCTTCCCCATGATTAGATGGTTTAGCTGTACTGCACAGGTAACTGGGAAAGCCATGGTGTTGACACCAC
The DNA here is from genome assembly GCA_013398915.1 of Dromas ardeola. NCBI lineage: Eukaryota > Metazoa > Chordata > Aves > Charadriiformes > Dromadidae > Dromas > Dromas ardeola. The sequence continues at coordinate 41,372 of VYZM01017348.1, read as the reverse complement.
AGGAACTCACCTTGCTTTTGAATTCTTGACAGGGTGAAAGATTTCCATTTGCCATCGTTATGATTTTGGTTGCTGATAACAGAAGCTGTACCTGAACCTAGGTCGTAGCTGACTTTTATACGCCCACCACTGAGTTCAACACTCATGAAATCCTTCTGTTAATGAAAAGGATTAGATACATAAATTATGATTCCTGTTCATTTTTATAAGATGCATATGTCATTAAATAAGCACTTTCTTTTCCTGGGTGACAATAGACAACTTTTTTCAAGCTTTTAAAAAATCTACTTAGGCATTTGCTGTCCAGGACTGTAACGTGCAAAAGTCTGCTGCCAACAAGTTCTTTTTTCCCCTTTTCTTCTCCTTTGGATTGCTAAATTAGTTGGAATTCCGCTAAGAACTTAGCCGGAGTTTTGATGGGATGTCTGTACTTTTATTTTCTTACATTGAAGACAGAAATACACATTATAATTACCTGAAACTAATACTCAGCTTTGAATATATGTCTGTACGAGACATATCAGCTAGATTAAATCAACTAGATTTAAACCTGCAAGGTAGAAAATGAGAATAGTAAATATGGTAAAATGGGCTTGTTTTATCAGCGTTTCCAGAGAGAAATCTGTACTGATGAAGCAGCAGAGAGCTATGGACTGTTATTCTCATCAACCACTGACACCAATATCTAAGCAGTAACTGGAGATGGCTGACTGGAACAATGGTATACGCGGCAGTATCTACAGAAAAAGACCTGGCAGTATACAAAGAGCAAAACAAATAACTAGGGAAATGGATAGCATAAAAGGCATTAAGTAAGTAATGGTGGAACTACGAACCAGGACATGAAGGTACCAGAGAAATATTAAGTTTAATTATCATTTTGCTCATGGCCAGTTCCACCTGTACTCAGACCTAGGGAGTATGCGCAAAACTGTGATAATGTTACGTATATGAACATAAACTAAAGTTAAGATGAAAAGAGTAAAATTTAATAAACTCATTATTCTAGATGCTTATGCGTGTCTATTTATGCATCATTAGAAAGAGTATAATGAAAGTTTTTATACAGTGGGGCAATATCTTAAGAGACAAACTGGATGGGGGACCAGTTGCCTTCCAGCTTCCAGTGTTTTTCAGAAGTTTATAAATTAAAAAGAGTACATAAATTAATAATAGCTATACAAAATAATTATATGACATAATCTAAAATAATTACATTAATTATAACTTCAATATTCAATTATAAAATTAATTAGAAAAACTATGTAAGTAAGTACTTCATTATCGTGACAAAATGTTATCTTTTACTATAGTCAGTGAGGAGGTGCACCCTCCTCCTTGATAATTCCAGCAATTCTGATAATTTTTCCCAAAATAGAGGAATCTGAAATAAGACTGATTTACACAAACACAATTTTTCAAAAATAGTGAGCACTCAGTAATTCTTTAAGACATCAGTGAGAACCGCTGTACATCATTTCTGGCCCATATGAAAAGGCTAAGGAAAGGACTCAGTTCCCAGTCAGGGATGCAAATCCCTGACCAGCTGGGTCAGAGACGCAGGAGCTGAGGTATTCCTGATTCATGTGAGGATCTGGCCAGACGTCTTTATAAATAGTTCTCCCTGTTATCCACACACATTTGATAGTGTGTGTGAATAAAAACCTTGAACAGTTTCATAACCAATGTTTCTATTCTCTATTTTAGCTGTAAAAGGCACCATTTGTAGACCTTGTAAAAACATCATCAGCATCACATCCTGTTTGTTGCACCATTCAGTTCCCCTTTAATGCCACTCACATGAAACACAAACTTTTTCTTTATATCAGTAGGACTTCTACTAAGACTGTTCTCTTCCCACATTCTCCCTGCCCTCACACTACAATATTTTAAACTATGAATGTGCAACCACAACTGACAATGTTTGCAGAGGTAAACATTTGGGATAAATGAAAATTAATTTATAACTTCAGAAAAGCTGAATTCCCCTCAGCCTAACATAATGCTCCCCAGTCAGTAAACACCAGGTAGTCAACTTCCACACTATAACGTTGTCTTCACTTGGACAGCAGTGAAGCATCATACCAGGCAACATCATAACAGGACAGTGCTACATTAAATTACTATTTGTATTCATATTATGATGAATTCAGACACTGCAAAGATGGCACAAAACCTGTAAGGTTATCTGATCTTACCAAGTCATCAGTAGCGAGATACATCAGCAGGGCATTCGATGAGAAGGTCCTGAATTTGAACATGACTGTGGAAATATTGGGGTTCCAGCGGATTGGGCGGCTCACCATGGCGTAACTTTCGCCATCAAACTGGACCGTCCCTTCACCGTCTGCCACCTGTGGACTGAAAAGGGGCAATTCCCACCATTTTCCTTTGCCGTGTGAGGTTAATATAAAAAGAAGGGGGAGGGGAACTAGGAGAGTGACTCTTGGGAGTCTTCCTGAACTTGGTTTGATTTCATATCAAACCCCTGTTCTGACAAGTGACACTGTAAGGTCCGCTCACCGGCTGTCCAACACAAAAGTACAAATCTGGGAGGAAGGTGGAAGAGGAATATGTCTCATATATCTCATGGTCTGTAAGGACTCATTTTGCAATCCTCAATGTAAAACAGCATTATGTAATCTTTCATCTTGTAAAAAATCTTGGTTTTGTTACTGTTAGTGATTTTACAACTTCTGGAGGGTCCCAGACAGAACCCTGGAAACTGATTCTCTGTTTACCCACAAATTACAAAAATTGCAAGAACACAAGCATCAGTCCCTCCGCAGTTTTTGGCATTCCTGTCATTACAAAACAGAAAAGATCAGGCTTTGAGTTTGTTTGGTATGATTTTTACGACAGACTCTTTGTCCATTTCTGTCACACAGATCAGATAGCTGCAAGACAGCAATCTTTTGGTTTAATCACAAACTTAATTGAATTTGAACAAGGGACCTACATGGGAAATATTGCCCAGGAATGTGTTTCCCATTTATCTTGGCGCACATACAAGGATCTTGAATGTAGTTCTCTCACCTTCCATAGCTATATTTAACAGTTAAGTTTTTGCAATTAGGTTTTGCAGGAGAACGGGACTATTTCTGGTACTGGAACAATGGATTAAGGTAAAAGGGAGCTTTTAATACAGTTTTCTACAAATCTCAAATCTAGTATTCTTTTTGTTAATTTCCCTCTCACCCACCCCCACTCCAAGCAAGCAGATCTACATTATCACTAATAAATGAGAAAATTAAATTTGGGCAGAGATGTACATGAAGGTTTAGGCATTTCCATTAGGACTTGCTTGGAACTGAAATGCACATGTCCATCATCATGCTCCTTAAATTTCCTCCTATGTGTCAAAAGCCTACAGTTGTAGCCAAGGAAATCCTCTGGTATTTCAAAAATCGTTTCGGTTCACAACTGGAATTTCCATCACTTTCAAAGGGCTATGCCTTAGCAGGTTGTCAAACTAGGCTGCGAGTTTGAAAACTTGTCTATTCTTAACTTCCCTGACTGGATCTACAATTATTTTACCTAATGCAGCATGAGGTCTATACCGTATACTAGTAGTGCCAAATTCACCAAAAAACAGGAGCACCTATGAGGACAGTGCTGCTTTCATGCAGTGGGTCACTGTGAAAGCCATAAACAATGATGTGAGAGACCCAGAGTCTGTCTTCTTTACATGATAATTCTCAGGACTGTGCTGTAGTATCAGGCGGCCCCTCAGCTTTTGAAGCTGAGACATGGCCCAGGAAAGTGTTTGAGATTAGTTTGGCATGAAAGAGGAATGAAGATCACAGCTCTCAAGGGCCAAGGACACATCTGGAAAGGAAGTAACTTATGTTGTTTTAAAATTCCTGAAGGGAGTTCAGAGCCTACATATGTGAATCCTGTACTTGCCTGGATGTGCCATTTACGCTTCCTGGAACCACAGTTCACTGACAGGGACAGGATTTCCCATTCTCTTTTGAGAATGGAAACACCTTTCTCTTGTGTGGGGTCTCTGCTCACTACACTGGTAGCTGTGAAAGCCACCTTGAGGCACCTGACTCTCCCCCATGCCACGTAAGAGGTGCAGGCGCCCACTGAGTCCATGAGCCAGACTCAGTCCCCATGTAGATCTCACTCACTCTCATGTTTTGACTCATCCTGGGTACTGGTTAGCAGGAGTCTTTCCATCACAGCACTGTTACACTGTCTTAATTCTGTTAAGACACTGACCACATTTACGACCCAGATTGGGTGCTTCCCCTCTTGGTGCAATTGCAACTTAACTTCATATTTCCTACAACTGTCCGCACTGCATACAGACCACAGCTGTCTACTGGAACTTGACAGCTGCTGTGGAAATTCGTGCTGCTTACCACAGAATGCAGTGTGACCACAGACAGGTTCACAACAGAGCATGAGAAGCAGTCAGTGCGTTACCTACCTGACGGCACACCCTTTGCAGTCACCTTCGATATCCCTGAAATTCCACAGTCCTATGGGCTTGCTGTCTAGAAAGGTCTCACCCATGCAGCCAGTGAAGGTGGTGACTCTTACAGCATCTGACTTCTGCAACAGAAAACACAAATCTCGGTAGAACTCAATCTGAAGTGATCTACTGTGTCTGAAATCAAAACTGGTATGAAAATCACAAATACCAGAAGATACTACTTATTATTTTAAATAATAAGTCCTCTTATTAAACAATTGATCAGCAAAAATATGAGCTAAGCTTTTTATCAGTCAGCGTGGTAAGACCATTTATTTGAGACTCTGGGGAAGTCCTAGGCAGAATGACTCCTGGAGAACGCGGAGCTGCCCTAGCTTCTGCATCACTGTCAGCTTTCCTGGCTATTGAGAGACCTGCCTTCTCCCACTTGTTCAATGTCTGTCTGGGTTTTTGTTTAAGACTTCAGAGAAGTCTTCTGAGGAATCTTGCGTGCAATACAATAAGCAAAATATTTCTACTGTACTTAAAGCTCAAAAGCCTCACATTTGAGCACGTCATCCAAGATCAACTGTGAACCCAACTGGCTATACCTGTAAAGTTCATGCTGAACTTTGGATGCAGAAAAAAGTGTAGAAGGCAAAGCAATTAAAACTCACATCCCATCAAAACTCATTAAGCTGGGGTCACGCACATGGGTGATGCTCATTAGATCATAACATGGTACCACAATCAAGGTAGTAAGATTTGACAGTACACAGAGTACTCAGCTCAAAATTATCCTCTAAAAATACCTAGTTTCATTTAAATTTCACTTCATCAATATGAGCTGACTGAAAATCTATGTACTTAGCTATTCCAGACAGACAAGCACCTGCTGTTTTCCACACAGCAATTACAAATATTAAGATCTTGCAAGAGAATATGGAGAAGTGCAACTTGAAAATATTAAAGGAAAAGTACGACTCAAAAGACTTAATGTGTTGGTGATATTTCCCAGGGAAATTGGGAAGGTTTTAATTAGCAACAAGTATGAACTTAATGTCACTTCTGAGAAATTCATGACATCTAAGCATCATAGTTTTCTACTCAAGTCAGATGAAAGATGTTTTTAAAAACTGAAAATGAGCCTTCTTTTTGAATACACTGCAAAGATGCATGCAAAAAGGGATGTGGACAAAATCCCAGGACAAATCTAAAGAATCTAAAGGACTCCAAAACTGAATAATATGAAAACCAGATTTCTGAGACAAAGATTTAAAAAATAACAGTCACTTTGATAAATGTCCAAAGAGCTTCATGGCTTTAGAAAAGATTCTCAGTTAAGGTCTTCAGTTTTTTAGCTTGACAACTGTACCACATGATGACAAAAATTCCCAGAAAAGTAATCAATTATCAATTATCTTTTAATTCACACAGTGTGTCTGAACAGAGCAAGTCTGATAGTGTTTAAAACCCTGAATTGCAAATATACCAGCCATACCAAACTTACAATACACTGTCTTCCTACCTCTGCCCTTGTCTTTATTTACCTGGAGAAAAAAAAAATAAAATTCGTGATGTCTTTCCTGACTGAGATGAAAAAATGGAAAATCCTCCAGAAAATACCTGGAGAACTCTTATTGAGGTTAAAAACAGCTGCTCTAGCATCAGACTTTTGCAGCATCCGTAATTCCTGTTCCAGTTCAGCATCACGCCTCGTACTTGATCCTAGAACTGTCTTATGTGCTGAATTGTGCTCACTACCCACCTCTGACTCACTGTATCTAACTAAAGAAAAAAGAAAAACATTCTGGAAAAGGTTCCGATTTAAACACGACGGTGTTCCTCGTCCTTTTGTTTACCCTGAAATATCAAGAGCCACTGAACCCTTTTCCCTCTAGAGATTCTGCTAAATCTCTAACTTTTTCCTAAACACTTCATGAAGCTTCATTGTTAAGTAATTCTTCTTGACTAAGTGTTATTCAATACTGTCAGTATTTAAATATCAAACAAACACCCCAAATAAACACTACTACTAATAAACATGAAGTAAAAGCAATAGATATAATATTCGTATTTTAAAATTCAAACTAAGATTTCCTCTGAAAGTGCCATTCAAGTGAGAAGACCTTTTTTAGGAGTGGTTACATCTTTTATTGGAGCGGTAGGTACCAGATCTGGGGCCTGGTTACTGAAATAGTAATGACAGTTATTTACACTCTTAAAGTTCAACAGGAAATGTCAAAATTCTGCATCTTCAAAACTTGAAAATGTGATTTTTTGTGGATCTATTTCAGAGCAAGCAAGAGCGCGCAGACACGAGTTCTACTAATAAAGATTGACTTCAACTTCCGAGCCCAAAATCTCATGAAATTTTTTCTTGTTCCTGTGAATCCTTGTCCGTCAAATGTATCTCAGGGAAGTTAGCTGGCAGTTGTGTAAGGTCTTGTATTTGTGTGCAGAAGCTCTGAGTTATGAACCTCACCAAGTTCTAAAATTAAGTTACCTGACTGTGCGCCAAGACACATGGGTATCTTTGAAGCTAAAGCTGGACTTCAAGACACTGATGTTAATATTAAAAAAATAAAAATATTGATCAGGAACAAAATAGTTCATTTAAATTGTGTGATAATGAATTCCGCTGGAAAACATATACTAATTACTACTTATGGGAGAACACTTTTTGCTGAAAGATTTCCATCCATTCTATTTGGCATAAATCTTCTAATCATTCCCATTAAGTTAAGCAATGTAGAAGCAGTCACCAGAAAAATGAACAGGTAAAAAGAAGAGAAAATACGATCAGGGATCTGAGGCAGTTAGCAGTTAAAAAGAGGGGTAGTACAGGGGGAAAACAGGAACAAAAATCAAGAAAATAAAGCAGAAACACCAAAAGTAGACTGCAAAGGAGGAAGAGATACTGTGAGTACATGACAAAGGAAAAAAAACCCTGAATGCAAAGGAATATATATGGTTATATACATTGTTAGGAGACCAGGAATGTATGGGAAAAAAAGTGAGTTCCTGTCACTGATATTGAAAGCCTGTTGGGGCAGCAGGATGTCCAAGTTAGAGCATCCAGCTACCCAGCAGGAATTAGTTGGCTGGGCTAAATGCTGCGTCAATACAGCTGGCCACCAGGCTTCTGATTAGAAGTTAACAGCATAGGCAGAGAAACTTCAGGTCTGTTCACCTAGATGTCTACGTACATCCTAATAATTTTTTTTAAGAGTGCAGGTGCACTATTAGCTACTAAAGCATCTTGTACAATGACATCAGCATATAAAAGTTTACTATTTTTGCTGTAAGCAACAATGAAAATTGTCCACACAAATAGCCAGTTAATACACTAGCACCAGAGAAGATGTTACCTTTATTTTTTCAGTTAAACCACCAACAAAGAGCACGGCGTTAGCATCTACATCCAGAATGGTATATCCAGGTGGAGAGACGGCAGTGAATGCAGCTGGCACAATGCTGGCTTTAGGACCATCCAGAGCTCGCACTGATATTGTGCCATTTTTCCCAGTCCTAGAGATTTTAACAAAATAATTTAAGCATGTGGAGTCAGTAGTTAAACCAAACACAGGAAAATGTTTTAGATGGCATTTTTTAATAGAGGCATGTATTACTGATTTGATTATGTTCCATTTTGATATAAATAAACAGACTCTTATGCCTGCATAAGTTAAAGACATGATCACAGAGCCAGGTTTTTTTTCTCACCTCCGTGTCCATTTTGAACAAAATTCACTACATAGATGAAGTGGAACTTTCATTAACTAAAACAAAGTTGCATTTTTTTTTTAAATTATTGTGATGAAATCAGTGTTAAGTAATTGTTTCTTGATGTAACAAATGATGCCGGCAAGGTTCCAAATTAAATTTCTGAATTTCATAAGGTTTATTAGATTATATTTGAACTGAAATGAATGATCATGTGATAAAGTACTTCAATTTGCTCCACTGTGATGCACAGAGTGTGCATTTTCTGCAGTGGAGCTCTCTTCTTATCAAACTGGCACAAACCCCATTATGTTTAAGGAAGCTACCTCATTGTCCTCTATGAACTATATCAAATATTGATGGTAACAAAAACAACAAAAGAATTTACCATTTGTTTATAGTTTCTGCAGTAGTTTGTTTTCTACTCCTTAGGTTATCTTAATGTAGTAACTGGCATGGAAAGAGTTTGCTGACATTTTTACAATAGAAAGAACTGAATGTGGAGAGGGATGATTCCTCATAGTCCTTCAGGTATATAGAAAGTTATTTCAAAGGAAACTTGAATAATTTTTAATCCTTTGCAATAATTTGCTTGATATTTCTTTTGTTTACAGCAGTATGGGTAGTAGCTTTCCACTGAAAGCTTACTACTTACCTAACAGAGGTAAATTATTAGGCATTTATAGTCGCACCAGAAATTAGTGTTTCCTCCCAGACAGATGGGCCATAATCAACACACATAATTTCTCTTTGGGCCATCATATAATTGTAATAAGCATGGAGTGTGACCCAAATCCTGTCATGTGCAGGTATCTGGGACACGTAGTTGCTCCAAATTTTAAAGAAGTTGGCTAAAACCATCCACATTATTCTAAAGGATTTTTTTTATAATTTCCTTTTGATGACAACATTTTACCTTGTATTCCAAAATCAACGGAATGCTAAGTGGATAGCTTTCTATGCAGCAGAAATTCCAAATTTTTACTTTATTTTTTTCATAAGTTTTATTGATGTTAAGCCCTTCAAAGGATAAAAGTTCTCAATGTAGTAATTGTTGAAAGACTAACAGTGGCTAAAGGGTTTTTTTTTAAACCGCTTAAGTTTGATGCTCTCTGAAAGAAAGTCATTGGCACTTTCAACCTATATTGTGCTGAAATCAAGATTCCAGTTTAAAAACACCCAAGTTCAATCATGTAGAAGTCACCGAGCAGACTGACACTTTTTAGGGTGTCTAGTATGTGACAAATAGCATGGATGTCTTTCATCTTCAAACAGACTGAAATGCTAACAATGGAGTCCTTCCATAAATAATTGTCTCTTCTTTAGGGAGGACAATTGAGCTTGAAGAACGAACTTGGCTAACTTGACAGCAAAAAGACATTATTATCCCGTGCATGACAAGTCATCAGGTTAGACGATTGTTCTAGTGATAGTCAGGTCTTGCAAAAACTGGTGGATTATAAAAGATGAACCAACACCTTGTGGACGATCCTCGGAAAAATTTACGTAATGCCATACATGCAGGGTTTGCTCTTTAGGAGAAGCACGATGTAAATCAGATGACTTTTGTGAGTCATCTACATTAGATTACAAAATACCATGTAGAACCTCTGCTCCTTGACCCCTTGAGAGCAAAGAAAATCTTAATTGGAAAGTATGGCTTAGATTTGCCACAGTAGTTTAAAACTGAATTCTTGCTGAGCTGGGCTGGATATGTCTACAGTGAACTTGTGATTCAAGTGTCCTTTGTCCTCAAAGGAAAGGTGCTGCTTAAACTCTGTCATTAACAATTAAAACAGTGGTAATACTTAAATCACACTTGATTAAAATCACAACTAATCAGATCCTGCTCCTAATTGAGGCCCGCTGAACTTGTGACATTGTTTCACTGATCCAGTGAGTCTCAAAAATATTGTCACCCATTTGACTGTTTCACAAAATTGATGCTGTTTGCATGTTTCAAATCTGCTTTAAGTCATTTTTTCACATCTGTTATGCCAGATTTTCCTTTGTTAATTGATACATTGATTGATTGCAGTTCTTGATGCCAATCAGATGTGCCTCTGTAAGCAGGTAACTCACTCTGTAAGTGATGGTTGTTAAATTCCTGTACCATCAAGTATAGGGAATTCCTGCAGGAATTCCTATAGGAATAAAAAAATTTACTTAAATGCCATTAAAAAAATTAATTTTTTTTTCACTATAACCTCTGCATTTATAATAAAATGCAAAGTATTAGTATGCTTTAAATAAAAAAGTGATGAAAATTAAAAGTGTCCCTGGAAAACAGATGCAGTAATTATCAATTTAGTCTCAACTGTCTGGAAATTTTGGTGCAGACATTAACCGAACTAAACATCTCTGATCATTACCCAACAGTCGGATTTTTCATATTTCGATTTCATTCAGTATGCTGAGTGACCTTGAGAATTTCACAACCTCTGTGCCACCACATCTCCTCTTTTTAAGGCCCTTTGGGATCCTTGGTTAAGAATTCCTATCAACCTTTAATCCTACCATATCATTATTATTGTGTGTCAACGCCTGTCACCACTGAAATCTACAGCAAGATTCAGCAAGGCCAGAATTTCATCTTATGTCGCCATTCTAAGTGGATGCCCTGTTCCAGGCAGCTCTGTCAGGTTGCTGAAGAAGTCTGTGGCTGGAACTGAGCAGAAATTGGGAGAAAAAAGGTGAGGCAATGAAATGAGTAAAACTCTCCAACAGCTTACGAAGGGAGTCAGAGGAGAGTTATCAACTGGCCTAAAATGTTCAAAGTTGAAGATTCTTCAGAAGGGTACGTGATTTATGAAGTCTGCCTTAAGAATGTAAAATCAGTCCAGAGCTCTTCATCTTAATCCCACAAATCCAACTAATGTCTCTGCAATGTAATTCTCCTAAACACTGCTCTGCACTTCAGATTTGTGCAGCTGTAATTGTTCTAAGTTGCTGATCCAGCAGTTTGTTCAAAACTAATGGCATGCACACCCTATATATCCAGAACAACCAACTTAATAGGCAATGTGCTTTTGTAGGATGTGCGAATTTTTATACCATGTCCTGGCTCCATATTCTGCTGAAGCAGCTTTCTTGTAAATGAAAGTCTGGCATTACTGTGTCATGAAGCTATTTTAGTATGCATAATATGAACTGGTGAAGATTTCAACGATTCGTATTGTACCCCAGTTTGTATTTTCCTAGCAATAAGGTTTCATTAAGGCAGCTTCTGGAGATGTTACCATAATTTTATTTAATTCTCTGCTCTGACTGGCTGATTCCTGTGATTTCACTAAATTATTTAAACTGGATGCCATTTCCTTCTCTGAGAGCTATGAATGTAACCGGAATTAGAGTGCTTTGTTTTCGTTCTCCTTTCTCTCATTTTCTGACTATATTATCAGTTCTATGTTTAATACTACGTGAAATGAACTGTAATGATGCAGGAGGAATTATTCAGCTTCATATCAAATTGCAATATAGATGATGTTATCTAAATTACTAAGACCTGTTCAGAAGTAGAAGATAAAAGATATAAAAGTTATGCAATCCTTATGCTGTATTTACTACACTGTATGTCATGTATTTGCTATTTGAATGGTAAATATAAGCTTCAACTAACAAATGTGAAATTTGAATATTAAGGTATCTATGTTTCTAAAGTTCAAAAGCATTCAACAGCCGATCTCAAAGTTTAACTTTCCAGAATATTTCATCCTTGAGTTTTCATAAACTGTATATTTTAAAACATCTCCAGTTTGAAAAGACATTCTGCCTACGGAAACGGCATTTTGAGTAAAAAACAAGCTACTGGTGTATGACAGACTATTCATTTGCAGTACTGTATCAAGACTAGAAAATTCAGAAAATTCTTTTAAATTCAAGGAGAAAAGAATAGTAGTTATCTGTTTGAGTGCCAAAACCTGTAACTGATATTAAAAGGAAGCTAGTTGAAGAAGAGAATCAATAGAGTGATAGAAAAACAGAAGGGAATATAAGCAGTCATAGATTGTTGATGCTGGAGGGAAAATATGTGATGAGAATAAATTCTTGATACAGTACAATTCACATTTCAACAGTAATTGTAGTATATACACTTTGGTACTATTGGACGTAGGTTCAAAAGCTTTCATTAAACCAGACTAGAATTTCTCTTATTTATAATATCATCTTTTTTAAAAAAAATTGATGTTTCAAAAGTAGAGAACAATTCCATGTAAATCTGAGATATGCCAACATGAGGACAGTGGATTCGAAGGAGAACTCATTAAATGTAGTCATTTTTTTTCTTTAGGAACCAAATCTTGGAACTGAAATATATACTTGCCTAGAGGCTTCAATCCGGTACCAAAAGCCATCATCAATGGCCAGATCTGGATACTCAACCCGTCCAACACCAGATCCCACATCCCACAGGAAGCTCACCTTGCCTTTGCGCATCTCTATGGCCAAGAAGTCAGTCTACATGGAAAATATGAAAACAGAAACAATCCCATACTTTAATTAAAGGAAGTTTTCCAGAACTCTTCACATTTCAGAAGGTCTAACGAGGCATCATAAACCCATATAGAGACAGTAAAGTATGAACACTAATTCTCATAATGATCTAAAATGAGATTCTATTTTTTCTGCTTTCGTTGGCTCAAAAAAAGGAATCTTAAGCCAAAGATGGCAAATGACTTCTGTCAGTGACATGCAGTAAATGGCTGCTAGAATTACAGAAATGTTAATATCGTAGCCATCAAGAGAAGGATTTAACTCAGAGTAATGCTGTTTGTAAAACATCCATTGGACGTCAGAAAGACGTCAGGTTTCTGGACTAATACATGATGCCATCTAGCCTCTTCATTTTGTATTAAGTAAATAAAATATATAGTTCAAAATGTTAGAAACAGAAAACTTTTCCCATTTACTGAATTACTATTGATTATTCTAGAAGTCTGTCTGCTATAGGGCTCATGGGAAGCTGAATCATTTGTCATTATTATGCTTGGAATTGTAGTCTTGACTTAAAATTACAATAAATAGGAGCTTTAACAGATGCAAGACGATTAGCTACTTCACTCACAAGGGAAAACCCACAACCAACCCAAAAATTACTCTGGTTGCACTGTGAATTTTAAAGCTCTAATGTAGTCCATGTACAAGTACATTTTATATCTAGTTAAAATTAAAAAAAAATAAAATTTTTCTGGTCATATTTGAGAAGTCCCTATATTAATACCAAAGACAGTAAACGTCTAGATTATCTTAGGCCCTCTACTACTGCTTTGAAGCCGCTAGGAGGGAAAAAAAAAACACTTCTCATCTTCTTGATTTGTGAGTAGTCTGATTTGATCAAGTAACCCTGACATGAAAAGCAGGAAACAGACTTACAAACTTGGCACTTCCAAGGTAAAAAAGCAGATTGTCAGCAACTAGAGTCTTCACGTTGACAATGACGGTGTTGTATGTTCCCTTCTTTATTTCCGGTCTGTATGTGCGAATACAATTGCCTCCAGATGACACGGACACTTTGATCTTCAAAAAAAGCATAGCAGAAAGAATTCAGTTTACTATTTATTATGCCAGAAATAACTATTTAGATGCTTCCAAATAATTATAAGAATATTACATGTCTTTTTTAGTTCCTTCCCATTTCTGTGTTACATGTACTGGGGAGTTGCTAGGATATACACAGGAGGTAGAAACGAAATTTTCTTTCTGGGATTGCTTATTAAAAGGAAATAAAACTCTTTCTGGCATTCACATTTGAAAGGATGAACTGTATGGATTAAAAATAGCTAGAAGATATACTGGTCTAACGCAAGCAGCAGTGGAATTCTAGCAGGAGAGATACTCTATAAGTAGAATTTGCAGCCAGGAAAATAAGCAGCACTCCTGAAGGGATCACAACACATTGTGATCAGGTAGACAGGATGATCTATTTTTTTCCTTGTAATATCTTTGATCATGCCAATTTAAGACATCTTTTAACAACTATTTTTAAACTAACAGTTGTGTCTATCACTACTTTTACATAGCCCCTAATGGAGTCGGTATTCATAGCTAAGTTTCATTTTCACAGCTGAGTGACATATGCATTTGGATGTGTGTGCTAGTTTCCTCAGGCTCTGAGCACAGATAAAAATGGCATACTGTTTGCTTTCATAATGCCAGCATAGACAAAATGACAGTACAATGGTATTTCAATTCTTGATAGACATGTTTATGTGTTAGAGTAGCTGAACATAATGGTATCACCTTATGCTTAGGGCAAACTTTATCAAAAAGGAGATCCATTATATGACCAAACTCACAATTTCCCTATTTCAGAAATGCTGAGTAGTTAAGTACTTCAAAGCCTTCAGATAGAAGATGAATGTAACAAACCCATATCATTACTGTAGCCTGTCTTTCTATCGTGGGCAAATTTCATCAAGCCTATGGAATACATTTCTCTCCCAGGATCCTATTATTCTGTAGTTGTTGTTTTTTTTCCAACCATTTTCCAGGAAGTTTTCTTAATTACCATCTTCAAGAATGTTTTCCCTTTGCTACATCAGATCACCAGCTGAATAACCTTAATATTCACCAGCTGATCCTCAAGTTTAGAGTATTACCGAGTCAGGGAGATGGACTCCAAACTCATTAAATGGACTAGAAATACATTCTTAACTCAAGTTCAAGTACTCAGAACTGCTACTGGACAAAGAAAGTAATGAATATGGGAAAAGCAAATACACCCAGCAATTTCAGTGAGTTTCAGATGGTGTCATTCTCAGGTAATATAAGTTCTATGAAATTAGATCAGGGGCTGAGGCAAAAAATTACATTTTAGTTTTCACAAAAAATCGGTGATGTTGTGACTCTTCTGCTGTACTATCATCCACAATACTTCTTAAAAAATAACCTTTCCAGACACATTCCTACAGATGTTATCCATTTAACAAGGGTGTGTTTTAAATGAAGAAAGAAGATACAGAGTGAAAATCATCAGAATATTCTCTTTTTATGTGAGAAATTATACTCTATTACTTGCTCTCTTTACACACATTTAGAATTAGAAAGGATTCATCCTGTAGAAAAGAAATACAAAAGTAGAAAATAAAATCCTATCATACTCAAAAGGTCATCTTACTGAGAAAAAGGGCTTACCGAATTGGCTTGCTTCCGAGCTTGGTTTATCAGCTCTTTTATCTGAGAAATGTTTTTCCCTAAGTTATCCTGAAGTTCTTTGATTGGCTTGATTTTGTCTAGCAGGCGATCTGCTTCCTTTTCTAGGGTTTTAATACTGGAATCTGCATCAGCAACTTCATAAGGGAGAACAAGGCAGAGTTTTAGAGAATAGTGTCAGAGAGTAATTATACATTGCAATAATAAAATCCAAGAAAATTCTGCATACGCAATACTCAGGCGATTGTATATGCTACCAGGAGGTACACACAGACCAGGAAGCTACCTGAACAGAGTAAGACAAGAATATTTACAATCAAGTTAAAGTAGCAATAGCAGCAAAGGCAGGTGTTAAAGCAGGATTTTGAAGCAGTAACTATGCTTCAGGTCAGGATGATACTAATGGAAAACATTTCCTGTAGCAAAATACATTTACGAATTAAATATTTACTTTCTTTTTTTTTTTCTAATCTCCAATTTTGAAGAAAAGTGCTAGATTAATGAAAACTGGTTAGTTTCCATTAGTAATTTCTGAAACTGTGTTAGAATTAACTGAAGTTAATTATTGAATTAACTATAATGGCCACCACTAGAAAAAGGCTTTATTCTCGTCACAAATTTAAAATTCTGTACGTGTACTGAAAGCAGATTAAAAAACAGTGGCAGTAAATTGCAAATATTTTCTTTTTTTCAGGTGAATTTCCTAATTTCAAAAGGATATTTTTTATCTCTTTTTCTTTAAGCTTGAAATTACTTTTTTTGCCACTCAACACACAACCACTGAACAATGCCCTCTCTGACAATTCATCAGCAGGTTTAAGGGTTACACACTTGGCTAGCATGAAGGTATGGGTTCGCGTGGATGACATTGAAAGGGACAAACCTGCATTTACCAGAAGAATGTATATAAAATTAAAATAACAACAACAACAACAATAATAATGCTTAGATAAAGCATGAAACTCTGCATATCTAGTTTTTGACTAGTTGCCCAGACACTGATACCAAACCTTCAAGATGCTTCTTAAGGTTTCACATAAGTGAACGCAGTTACCAAGTCACTTTATCTCAGAGCCTTCAAAAAGTAATTATTTATCTATTTCAATGAATGTGAAATGTAGAGCACCATGCAGAAGCTTTGGTGGTAGGCAGTGAATCATCATTTACTGGAAAAGACACAATAAAAGCAGCAAGAAAGACAATGTACGTACTGATTTCTGTAGGCAAGATATGGAGACAAAGAAAAGAGAAAAAACAGAAGATAACGTAAGAAAATGTTTTGAAGATCTAAACAGAAATATAAAGTAAATTAAGGGGCAGGATTCATCTAGAAAAAACTCATTATTATTTTTTATATATTGCACATCTACATAATGAGAATTCAGAGCCTGAATTTTGACATACAAGAGAGGCTATGCCTACTTTAGCATGTAGTCATGAGTGACAACATACTCACTATATACATTTGGAGTGGTTTACTCTGCATTTACTTTAATCTCATTATGTAATCTGAGTATCCATTAGCAGTCGGAGAGTGGTAAAAGTGTACTTCTGGAGAACATCTTCCAGCTAAGCTTTATCTGACTCGAAAGAGTTTGCAAGTGTTAAGACCACTCCTCATTGTGAATGAAATAAAGGTGATGAGGGACAATCAAGAGATTAACTTTAAAATTATCACTGCTAATCTCAACTAAAACTTTAATGTACACACAGTCTTAGAATGTTTGGGCTGGGACAGATGGCCTGGTCTAGATCCAGCAATGCTAAGAAATTACTGCTTTTAGGCCACTTCTCAGTTTATCACTACCCTGCCAGAGGTCATTACCTTGTAGATCTGCTTGTTCCATAACTTGCCATAACCTCACCCCACTATTTCAATCAACAACTACTTTTCATATTGTCTAAACTAGTATGGATCAGTCTGCCTGATGGGGATTATACCTGGGGCTCACACATGTATCTCAGTTGATGATGGATCAGGAACTTGCAATAGGCAGGCAGTGACAAACAGCCATTGAGATTAACTTCTTTAGCTGGTACAGCCACAATTTTAAGAGGATATTTGTCCATAGAACAAGAATGACAGCCTCCTAAACTGGAGGTTTGTAGGTGCCCAGCTTCATCAAGCTGACAACAATCTGGGGAGCCCAGGTCAGCTGAGAAATTAGTCCTTTAGTAATTTTGTAAAGACACTGTGGTTCTGTGGTCAGCCCTGGCTGTATACTCCTATGTGATATATTCCAGTAATCTTACAAAAAATGTGTTGTAATTCACTGTCAAAAAAATAAAAATAAAAGCATACAAAAAACCATCCCCAGAATCTCCTTTTTCTCTTTCTTCTTAAGTGACTTCAGTGTTCTACCAAAATTGTAACGTATATGAAAGAAGTGATGTATTTCCCAGAACTGATTATCTGACTGACTGAAGACAGAGTCAGTGCGTGGAATTTTGCTTGAATCAAGGGGTGAATTGCCAGTCAGAATCTTTGATTATTCACATCCTAAATACTTTAAAAAGTAGTCTGTGGAACAAATCTATCCACTACATGTTCATCCCACTAACATTAGCTTTTTTTCCAACTACTAGCAGCAGTCCTTAAGATTTTAAATTCTTTTTATATATGAAGTCCAGAAAATAGAAGTGACAGAGGTTCCTTTTATCTCAGCATACTGTAGTAAGACTATGTGAAATGAAAACCACAAACTGAAAAATCCCACCACAAAACAACCCAAAAGAGATCTTACTGTTCTTGATAGGATCCTTCACAACAGCATTTGTTTTTGCCACATCGTCTGCAAGTTTACTGTAGTTGTTTCTCAAGCCCAGGAGATTCTGGTTGAGGTCTTTAATCTGGGCCAGGACGTCATTTGCAGTATCGTTGGCTTGTCTTGCTTTGTCTTTGGCTGCTTGAACTTTTATAGCTGTATCTGTAGGTAGAAAAGGATAATGAAATGATTGTCTAGAGTACAGAAGTCTCCTTCACGCATCTTAAGAACAAAGCTGAATCAAAATTCTACCAACTTAAATTGTGCTGTGTGTGCTTTGAGAGCTCCTACTTCACATTTAGTAAGACCTTACTAGGTGTAAGTGTGGACTACAGAATCTGGCCCTTTGTGTCTTTTTTGAGACATCAAGTGCCCCTCAAGAAGAGAAAATGCTCCAGCCTCATTTGTAGATAAAGGACAAATCATTTTTATTTGGTAAATTTTTGGGCAATTTTGTTGTTGCTGTTGACTCACTGGTTAACCTCTGATCAAGTTTTAGATATACTATTTGATACTTATAATAGAAACAGTACTTTCAATGGTCCGATGTACAGAGTACAGGAATCTAACTCTATGTGTTTCAGTTGAAATTCTGACAAATAATCTCGTGAATCAGGAGACCAAGGATCCATTGACTGAGTTAATCACATGCTTGTTGACCTTAAGCAAAACAATTAGTCTAATGCTGCCCCATCTCTCTGCCTGCAAAATGGAAATGAATGTTCTATCCTTCAGGTGAAAACATTCGAGTTTGTAATGTTTTTGATTCTGCTATTGATAAATGATAAAACAGAGAGCTAGATATTCAAGTAGGTATTTACTCAAATCCTGTGTTAGTAAATTTAACTTATCATGCAGCTGCTGAGCTGCTCAGGTGCTGTTGCCAGGCTGGGATTACATCACACAATGAGCCAGCAGCACGGGTTCTGCAGGGCTAGGGAGCTGCCAAATTTTCTGAATTCCCACAGATGGGAGGAAGTGAGCAAGCAGAAAATGTTGTGGTGGACATACCACCTTGCAAGGGAATCCATGTGAACTCCCTCTCTACCATCACACCACAGTGAAGTCATGGGACCCGCAGGAACCTGCTTTGCCACCTGCTTCCCGTGAAAATGTTCTTGGAGTTGCTTTCCCCTTGTGTTCTCTGGGGTATCCTCATGCCCTTCAGTCATAAGAGAATTTTGGAGTGTAGCTCAGAAGTTTGGACATCTCTGAAACAACCATGCAGAGATAGTGCCACTTGTCATACTGACTGGGGCTTCCTGTGGTAGTCTGTAAAGTTAACGGGCTGCCTTGCAATGGTGGGGAAGGCAGAGGAGGTTGTGATTTCTTTCAATTTCGACTAAAAGAGAGGTGATATGAGTTAGGTTATACCAACACTTGCTTGAAGCAGAGTGCACATTCCTGATTCTATGACTGTGTGAAGACATGGGAAATAGGGCCACTTTCTCCATTTCAAGGGATCAACAGCGTAGGTTTCCAAATGGTCTCCTAGGTAGGTCCTTCTCCTTCTGTGGAACATCTGATGTGATCAAACCTGTGGCCTGGTGAGCACATGATGCTTCCTAAGGCCATAGAGAATTGGTAGTTTTGTCCTGCACACTGGAGAGTTACATGACACTTTTTATTTTCTTGAGTAAAGATATATTATACCTGTGCTTCAAACGCCACCCTTATTTCTGAAGGTTTGGCTCTGAAAAGCCCCCAAAATACAATAGCACCTTGAAAATACAACTGAACCTTTAATAAACTATTATCATCATCAGTCCTGACAAGTGAAAGAACAGAGAGCGCTGATTGTCTTTTTTCGCTCCCTTTTTTCATGTTATCTATCTCTTTTTGAGGCCATTATTAGAGGTCATGCACCTTTTGGCAGAGTGAAAGTTGGAGTTACTGTGTTACTTCCCTCTATTGGTCACACAAATGACATTTATTTTCAGCCACACTTTAAATTACGCCATCCCTGCACATGTGGGTCCTTGTCCTAAGGTGATCTACCTGTCTAGCCCATTTTGAATCTTTCTGCTTTTGTTTGGCTATTAGTATAGCATGGACACAAGACTTGTTAGTTAAAGCTGCTCTCTGATTTCTTGAATCCTTGAAGAACAAGATATATGACAGGGTCATTTCCTCCCCCATCCTCATTGGTTACTTCTGTGTTGGACAACTAATTTACTACATTTTCTTATCCATGCCATTTATTTGCTCTAAATTTCATTCTTAATACACATCTGCTTGTTTTTATGAGTGTCCTTGTCCCAAGAACAAGCACCCTGTAACTCTAATGTGACAAGAGTTTATTACATTGCTAATAGTTGCATATTTCATATTTCTTTCACTTGTTTCGTATTTAGTATTCTGTGTCCTAAGCTCAACTGACCTTAGAGGTCCATTTTCTTTGACTGAGACATCTATCTGTGCACAAGAAGAGAAACAGTCACGTCAACACCTGTAGCCAAAACCCTGGAAGTGGCGTAAGATGAGCATGACATATTAAAACAAATTTTTGTGAATGCCTGATTTCAAGGATCACTAAATCTCAAGCAAACCTTTTCAGTTATCTGGAATCTTAAAGCCCCCAAAAATGTGCAAGGTGAATAGTAAATTGTTTTTCGTGCCAAGTTTTTACTTGCAGTCTGAACCTTCCAGACCATCACAAATCAGACAGAATATAGATTTTCTTTAGAGACTTTTCTTAAGGCATATCTCCAGTTTATAAATTGCTCCCGGAAAGAAAAGTCATGGCAAATTACATTGATAAAAAACTTTTCATTTTCTAAAACAAACATTCAGTTTATCACTGTCATTATAATGAAACTACGTTCTAGCTCCCTGTCTCTTGCTATCACAACACGAAGTAGCTAACGTTCCAGGATCTGGGATTTTAGTATTACAGATTATTTTTTTTTTTTTTTATGTAGAATTACAAATGTGCATAGCACTTCAGAATTCATTGAGGAAAGCCTGTTCCAGTTGTAAGCAATTTACAGTCTAAAAAAGATATACAACACCAAAAAATGACTGGAAACAATTCTGCAGCATAAATCAACGGGAGTGCGCTAGAAAGGTAAGACAAAGCCCAGTAAATTTCATCCTGCATTTTCTGTAAAGTCAGTAAGTCTTTATTCTTCTTGGGTTAAATTGTACTGGTTAAATTGTAATGCATCTTTAAACAGTAGTATCATTAAAGGACTTTTCACATTTAAAGAAAAGACTATTTGTCTCAGATTGTATCATAATTCTTTTCTTTCTGAAACCTTTTGCAAATTGCAGAAGCATGGTACCTTTTACCATGCCAAAATACAAACTGATATCATGTATATGTTTTCAGTCCAGTTCTCTCTCTCACATTGCTCATCTTTGTCTTATTACAGCTGCCAATGGTCTTAGTGGACGCAGCATGGACACAGGCGAAGATTAATCATACAGATGTTAAGCGTTGGAAAATAAAACAAAAAAGCAGGGATGAGTCAAGTGTTGCAGCACTTTTCCAGCTTACCGTTAGGAATGGCTGACAGCTTTCCCAAGGTTTCATTCAAAACTCTCAGGAGAATGGAATTATTCTCATCAGCGTCCTTCAGCCTGTTCTGCATGCTGGCCAGGTTATTCCCCTTTTCTATAAAAAATGCACATAGTACAGAAGCTTTAACTCTTTGTTTCCACTATCCATTCTTTGCACAGAATTTAAAATGCACAATAACAAGCAAGACATTTATCATTAAGATATTATATTGTGTAAACAAGGAAGTCCAGTAAAACTGGTTGTAGGGTTCACTGATAATCATCTTCTGTTTCTTTAAGTTCCCTACTTCCATCATATCTAAACGCTTGAGTTTCTTGTCTTGTTGTATATTTATCAAAAGTTTTCCTAAGGTGTACAGGGGAAAGAAAAAAAAGACAATCACAGATGGTATGATTTAGGCAAACTCGCACAATGACCCACTGATAGATTCAACAAGCGTGATATTTAGTCCTAGCTTTGATTCCAAGATTAAGCTATTACTGAAATTTTCTTCTTAAAGGGGTTGCCTGGGATGAATGAGTTGAACATAGTGTGAAAGAGGCGAGACCGATTAGGTCAGTTTACTGTTGTATTTAGACTGGCCAGAGCCCATTTCTCTTGGATTTTCTCAAAGATAACCGATGTTGACATAACATTTGAGGAAAACAGATGAGATCACCATAGCACTGATATCAATATGAGGAGAATACACTAAGAAAAGGTTATTATGAAATAAACATACCAAATTTTTGGGAAAAAAAAGCCTGCCTAGTAAATAAAACTCAAAGCTAAGAATTTGTTCAAATCTAAGAACTAGTACAAATCAAAGGCACAGGTGTGTCATATTCGGTACATTACAGATGAAACTGATGTTTTCCTTTACAGGTAAGTTCCTGTTCTTCTGCAGTTGTTTTGAATAAAAATTACGGAGTTTTTTTTGAGCAATATCCAGCATAGCAATGATTTTCAAACTCTCAAAAGTGAGATTCCAGCTAAGTGTTATGGCTATTTAAACAGACATTATTTCAAAATTTAGAAGTAAAGTTTGGCACATAAAATGGTAGTTAATGCTTAAACTACTATCTTAGGGGGTATTTTTCATAATTTCTTCATATCGATATGGAACTCTTTGGAACAGACAGCTGGTAATTTCTTACTTTAAAGGCATGCCCCACTGGGAAATTAATTCAACATCACTGTGCTTGATAGCAGGAAGAGGAGAATAATTTGTAGAAAAGGCGTTCAGGATACAAAGTATGACTGTGACCTTCACCTATGTGACAGGTTATTGAAAAATAAACAGCTAGTTTTTTGGATACTTATCCAAGTAGATATTGGGATAGGAAAACATACTGGAGATTAAGTTTCTCAGTGAATTATAGTCACATACTTGTCAAAACCAAAAAGCACCTCTTTTTATTAAGGGACAATAATTAGGTGTATCATTGGTACTCCAGCATCTCCAAGAGCATCAGGACTGTAACCCTTTTGTGAGAGAATAAACAGAATAAGAGATTAAAACGAGGGATTGTGGTTCAACTTCTGCAAATTCTAAAAAAGTAAGGTTTCTTAAAACTAGATGTACAAGAACAAATTTGTAAAGAGAAAAGTCAAACAAAATATATTTTACCTACAAGAAATCCTTAACTGTTTTTTCCAAGATTATAGCAAGGCTGAAATAGTGGATGGAATTTAAATAAGAATCATACTTTTGTTGTTATACCCTTTGAAATGTCATTCAGGAAGAAATCTGTTTGCTTTATGTAAATTAGAGCAACACACAGGACTGCAGAAGTGCCTGGAGGTTAGCCTTCATTCCTGCACAATGTCCTGCAGAGGAACAGGACATTTGTGTCAACTGTAAGAGGCGTGTTAACACTAGAGTAAAGTTGTGAAGAATCATATAAATTATAAAATCACTCTTCTCCTCAAAAACACCTTTATTTTTAAATGACAAGTTTTGTCTCCACTGCTGAATGAGACTATTGGTAATGTGATGTTGTTAAACCAGGATGAACTCATGAGATTCTGGTCTTAAATGCTCTGAGACTTTATCCAAGCTCATTTCTTGTTAAGCAATAATACCGACAAAACTGTTTTAATTTCCTCCATTTAATTCTGAAAATTACGGCCTGCCTGATATTTCCTTGGTGTCTCTGGTGCCTTTTGGGGTGTTAGTGTTTATAAAGTGTGTTAATATTTCTGAGACATTTGATTCATTTCCCGTGGTGTACTAACTTTGTTGCATACTCTTAAATTATCTCTTTTTCTCCCCTTTACTCTGCCAGATCCAACATTATGTTAATTATCCCCCGGTTATATTTCTGAAGAATCATGTTTCCAGGCTTCTGTTTTCAGCTTTGTAACCATAGCAGCAAACTGATTTTTATGGATTTTAATAAGGAAAGTTTCCCTAGAATTCCTGAAATTGAATACTGAGACTCCACCTGTTTAATATTTTTTCTTTTCATTCCTCAAATACATTTTAACTGTGTTTTTTAAAATATTACAATAATAAATCCATAAATAAGTGCCCTGAGGGAAGCTCTTACATAAAGAGATGTGAGGAGATACTAAGGCTTGTGTCAGCTTTTCAAGGAAATTGTTCAGTTTGCACAGTGATATTAACATGAAGTTATATTTTGAAGTAACTTCCCATACTGTTATCCAGATGGCCTTTTCACTAAGCACTGAGCTAATGTTGTGTATGAATCATGAACTGAACTGACTGCACGTCAGCTTTTACCCATCCTTTAATTATTAGCATTTATGAAAAATGCTGGAGCTATGAGTTGCGCAACTCAAAGAGTTGCAGTCAATGGCTCGATGTCCAGGAGGTGACCAGTGACGACTGGCGTTACACAGGGCTCAGTACTGGGGCCGGTGCCGTTTAACATCTTTGATGGCGACATGGACTGTGGGATTGAGTGAACCCTCAGCAAATTTGCCGACAGCACCACGCTGTGTGGAGTGGTCGACACGCTGGAGGGAAGGCCTGCCATTCAAAGGGACCTGGACGGGTGTGAGAGGTGGACCTGTGCAAACCTCAACAAGGCCAAGTGCAAGGTCCTGCACATGGGTCAGGGCAATACCAAGCACGAATACAGGCTGGACAGAGAACAGATTGAGAGCAGCCCTGAGGAGAAGGACTTGGGGATGTCGGTTGATGAGCAGCTCAACATGAACTGGCAATGTGCACTCGCAGCCCAGAAAGGCAGCCGTATCCTGGGCTGCATCAAAAGAAGCGTGGCCAGCAGGTCAAGGGAGTTGATTGTGCCCCTCTACTCTGCTCTGGTGAGACCTTCCCTGGAGTACTGCATCCAGCTCTGAGGGCCCCGGCATAAGACAGACATGGACCTGTTGAAGCGAGTCCAGAGGAGGGCAAAGAAGATGATCGGAGGGCAAAGATGATGATCAGAGGGCTGGGGCACCTCTTCTATGAAGACAGACTGAGAGAGTTGGGGTTATTCAGCCTGGAGAAGAGCAGGCTCCCAGGAGACCTTATAGCAGCCTTCCAGTACCTAAAGGGGGCTATAGGAAAGACGGGGAGGGACTCTTCATCAGGGAGTGTAGCAATGGGAAGAAGGTTTTAAACTGAAAAAGGGTACATTTAGATTAGGTACTAGGAAGACATTCTTTACTGTGACACTGGTCAGACACTGGAACAGGTTGCCCATAGAGGTTGTAGATGCCCCATCCCTGCAGGTGTTCAAGGACAGGTTGGGTGGGGCTTTGAATAACCTAGTTAAGTGGAAGGTGTCCCTACCGATGTCAGGGGAGTTGGAACTAGATGATCTTTAAGGTCCCTTCCAACTCTAACCATTTTATGATACTATGATTTGGAACCCTGAGATCCTCCAGTTAATCATAGAGGCTAGACAAACTACGTGCAGCTACAATCTAAGTTTTTCCAAACTACATAGCTTATCTGACTTGGAAGAGGTCAGTGGGTCTGCACTGAAAGATGCCAGGCACTGTCAATTCACATTAAAGTGTAGGTTGAGGAGTAGCCTGAGAAATTTCTCTCAATCCCATTTCCACTTGATTAGCTATGCACGGAGATGGCATAAGATGACAATCAATGCACTGTTTATTGTTCAAATCAAGAAAACTACTCATGCATCACTGAAACTAAACCTAAAGAGTTAGCAGGACCCTCAAGGACTTTGCAGGTATGGGCCTTCAGGTTTTCTGGCTTGGTTAACATGAAGAAGATTTTCAATTTGTTTATATTTCCATGGTTAAACACAGCATTACAGAATAAAGCATCATCCCTTTTTCCTCTTAAGTGCGTAAACTGAAATTATTCAAAATAAAATAAAAAAAAAAAGAAACATTCATACGTTTCATTAAGAACTCGCTTAAGAACTTACCATTTATACGCAGTGATTTTTACAAGAGACAAGTATTTACAAGTGTGTGCAGATGACATACATAGGCGGCCCTGGTTAATTACTGATGATGTGCCACCATTGCAATGCTAGTGAAAACAGATGTCTTCTGATAGTATGACCAAATGCAGTTTTCCATGCAAAACTGTCCAAGAAGATACCATAGGGCTATGTTACCCAATGCATATCTCCCAAAACCAAAAAAGGTGTAAATCTATCAAAGAGGAACATACGCAGCTGGTTTTGATTGGATACTGCACAAATGAACTGGCAATTACACACATCCCTTTCCGTTATCTTTATTTTCCTTCTTCCAAATAGCATTCTTGCTCCCCATAGTCTCATCCAATAAAGAGGAAGATGGGTCACAAGCTAATTTTTTTCCCCTGAAACAAGTAAAACCTAGAAACTGGCGTTAGAAGCAAAAAGGGGAAAGAGATATAACTAGAGAAATGCAGCCAAAGATGGTTGACTTTTTAAAACCACTACTTTCAGCACTGGCTGCAGTTTTTGTATGAGTATTATGTTGGTCATCAAACTAATGCAATAATTTGCTGAATGCAATATGCCAGGTCAGCAAAAACACAAAGCAGACGAGAATGCATAAACAAGGGATTTAGCTGTGCCTCTCTTCTGGAAAATGTTTTAGCTAAAAATACTCACATGTTGTCAGACAAGAAAAGCCCCCCTCAACTTGTCAATTCTTAAGCAAAAGAAACGACATGAGCTGACTTTCAGTAGCCACCTGACAGCAGTATCCAGCTGAAGAGGAGTTTATACATCTTATTTTCGCTTTTCATTGATCAGTTTTGACAAAGTCTGTATATAGTCTCAAATCAGCACTGGGGCAAGTATATTTTTAAAACAGTAAATTCAAAATTAAAAGGAAGAAAAATTGCTCCTGGCAAACTGAAAATCCCTCAAGGCACAGAGAGAATGAGGCTGGCAGGCAGCAGCCATTGACTCATTTGTAGCCAAAATTTCAAACCTCTTTCTTCGGTAGAGCACTACATACAGATTTTGCTTCTCCCACCAGGATTATTGCTTCTAACTCCTAGCCCCACAGAGAGAGAAATGACTAAATCTCCATTTTAATAGCTTCTGTCAGAAGCTTTGCTTTGTAAGGACTGTTTCAGCAGTTTTTGGTGGTAATATAAAACATTTCCGTGATTAACAGCCATTTTATAACTAGGGTAATTGGCCACAAATCAGGGGAATGTCATAATGTAGCAAGAAAACACTCCCACCTCCATCACAGCCCAGCCTGGATTTCTGGAGTGTATATTAGTTGAGGGGCTTACGGGTCTTCATTACGTTAACTAATATACTACCTGTAATGCAGACAGAGAAATTTTAAAGTAATGATTACTTCTGTCTACCACATTTTTATAGAGTGCCCATCATCCATCCTGCACTTCCAGTCGAGACTTTGAACAGGGTGGCTTTATGAGAATTGTAAGAAAATATCATTCTGTTAGTTTTACACTCAACTCTTGCTTTATATCCTGGAAGCACCAAGACATCCAGAAGGGATTATGGTCATAATACTAATAACATCACCCCTTTAGAGCAAAAGAGGGGTGGGAAAAAAAAGAAATCTGTCATTGCATTTTATTCTTATGCACCTGCATTCTGGGCACATTAACTGATCTCTGTGGGTCACACTGTGCAGCATGGCCATGTTTTATCAGATACAAAAAGGAGTACTGTGCAAAGTTCAGAATGTTTCTCTGTATGAAACACTTTAAATCTAAGACATATCAGAGAGCATTAAGAAAGCTCTATCTCATTACCCTTCAGTATGGGGCAAGAACATAGACAAAGATCTAATACATGCATTTTAAGCACTACTCCCTGCTTGCATTAGGATTGCTTTATGAATCTTTAGACAGTTTAGACTTTGCTTCTGAACTATGAAACTGTTATCCACTTAAATTCTCACTGGTGTAAAATGGGAGAATAGCATACTGTTTTCAAAAATCTCTAAACTGATGTCTTACTGAGGTTGTAATACATCTTTTCTCAGGGTTAAATTGGACAGTCTTGTGGGCACATGGAATCGACGTATATCCAAGTACAGACACTATTTTATTTTGTCCTTGAAAACAGGGCACTGTGCTATGTGGAACACATGATTACTCTGATATAACTGCCCGGGGAGCACACAAAGCTATGAACTCCACTCTGTGGTGTCTAGTCTGCTCAGAGGAACACTGCGGCTGGGCAGAGTGTTTCCCGTATGTTTCCCATACACTAGCCACTGCAAACTGCAGCAGTTTGCATTCCAGAAAGGGACACTAACAGCCTCCCTATTCATTCTACCTCAGCTGTGCTCCTTAAATTGCACACTGGCCTCCCCTCATAGTTTTGTGATTTTCTGTAACATATTTACTGAAACGTGCCCCTCCAGCCCTACATCTGTACTGAATCTGGCAGTAAAGAGTCACAATAAAGAACACCCTAAATATACATCCAAGATTTAGCAGTAACTGCAGGCACATTTTTTCTCAGAGCAGCTACAAGAAAATAATGTTTTTAACTTTCAAACAGTGTATGACAGTGAAATGTAATTAATGACCTTATGAAACATTATGCTTTATGACCTTATTAAACATTATGTCTGCTTGATAACTAGCTCTGCAGTTGGAAATCCTAGAGCTGCCAAAACTAAATGAAAGTGTAGTAATAGCCAAAAGATGACTCTAAGTTGTATGGATCTCATCCTTCATGCTGTATGCTTTCCGTAATGCATCTCCCAGGAGGACAAAGAAAATTTTGTATGTTAAAACCTGAAAGACTGGGCTTTATTATAAAAATCTGTCTTGTTTCTAATAAAAAGTATTTTAACTACTCTAGCACAACAGGGAAGCTTCAGGCATCATCTCTGTGACAAGTCGTTTAAATCTCAACCTCGAATATTTACTGTGTGATTTTTCTAGTTCTGATGCATGAAATAACAAAAAAACCCTGCTTGATTTTCCGATCTTATGATGAGCAAAAAATATCATGATAGCTGTTTTCCTCTACTTGTCTTTATTTCTTCCAAGTCCTAAATCTGTTTTCTCACATAGGTTTTCAAGTTTCAAGGTTTTCAAGCTATGCTTTTCCTATCCTTGTGGATAATTCCATGTTAACCCTATTATAGCTTCAGCCAATTGAATCAGATTAAACTATACGTATCTAGTGTGAAAGAATTTTTCAAAAGCCACAGACTGGACACAAGCTTCTCAAAATATACACAACAAATTTTCAAATTACATAAGGGAGGGGATTACAATGTACTAATTTGGAATAAACCACAAAGGTATCAACTTGAACTTATTCTGTGTAGACTAATCAAAATATTACTCAGTATTTGGATGAAAGACCTTCAAAATAGTTGTATGGAGGGCTCAGTTAATTGATCCTCCTCTCAGACTTTACTGTACCATTGGCACAAACACTGCATGCTCCTAAGCTGCTTTCTTTGTTATATGTGAAAACAAAGCAATTAAAGCAGTAACATTTAACATTTTTTCACAAAGGCAGATGTGTGAAACTCCGTGTTGGCCTACTTGAAAGTGGATAATTGTATCATGCTTATTTCCCCTCAGGTTTAGTCAAAATGAATTATTTTTTCAATTCCTTTCTAAGACTGCTGTGAAGAAAGAAGTGTTGAGTACTGTTAAACAGATGCTTCATTACTTCTGCAATAAGTAATTTCTTATAGGACCTATAAAACAATCTGTCTGGATAAAGACGCAAGAAATAAACTGCTTTTGGTTGCAATGATCAGAAGATCATTGAATCATAGGCTCAGAACAGATGTTTGTCCAAAGATCATTTTACTCCTCCTGACCAG
Organism: Dromas ardeola; assembly: GCA_013398915.1. Lineage (NCBI taxonomy): Eukaryota > Metazoa > Chordata > Aves > Charadriiformes > Dromadidae > Dromas > Dromas ardeola. Next base: position 11,572 of record VYZM01017348.1, on the reverse strand, counting down.
CAGTCATTTCTCACTGATGTTTGTCTAAGCTGTTTTCAAAGATTTTCAGAGGTTGAATCTCCCTAATCCCCTCAGTAATCAATGCTAGTACTTCTGTATTTTAATTAAAAGGAAGATTTTGCAAATATTTGATCTCTATCAGTGCATTTGAGATATGTTAGTCCCATCTTGTTTGGAGAAGCCTTGACTTAACTGAACATGAAGTTTCTTTTTCAGTCTACAAAACTACGTTATTTCAATCTTTCTCCTCTCCCCTCCTCTGCTAGATCTCCAATTTGTCTTCAGGACTCTTTGCAAACCACCTCCTCCCACATGAAGTTCAGTGCCCAGGACTGTAGCCAGTAACTTAGCTAGAGCACTCGGAACCCTGAACAGAGTGGAAGGATTGTGTTTTGGAAAGCCATGCTCCTGTTCATGCATTCTTCCGTGACATCCGCCTTTTCCGCCTCTAACCAGCACATGATCCATGCTTCTTTTTAGTGTCATTCTAGAGAAGTGCTACGCAGACAATCGCTCCTTATCCTGCATTTCTGCAGCTGATTATTCACATGTGCGTGAAATACCTCATATGTGTCCATACTGACTACTGTCCTAACTCCTCACTCTATGGCATTCACCAATAATACTCTCATTTATTGATGAGAAAATATTAAGTACATTACAAGCACAGTCTGAATTACCAACTTTTACATCTCACCAAATAGCATAGTTCAAAACCATTTTCTTTTTTTTTCCCCAGTGGAAAATACTGAATAGAAATTAAAGATGTTTTATTTTTCACAGGGAAACCAAGGTATTTGGTTTGGAATCTACAAACTTTATGAACTGCATTTAGACATGTATCTATGCTTTAGGAACAAAGAAATATTTTGTGTGCGTGTGAAAATAGTAATTTTTCTCTAGAGACATGTTTTTAGTTTCATTTTTTAAAGAAAACACTTAGCAAATCCCTCCCATCATTCTCTGGCAAACATCTTCCTTCTATCTCCCCATGCCTCCCTTTCTGGCACAATCCTCCTCAACCCTCCTGTCCAAGAAACCCCTGTACAATGCCTGGACAGGGAGGCATCTGGAGGAAAATCTTTTTCATTGATACATTGTTCAATTTCAAATCACATAATGAATTATACTTTTTTCTACTAATAGGGCTTCTTCATACTGAAAGTATAGCAGTCTCACGATGGTTCTCTTGTATTTAATGGGCCTGAATGCCATATACTGCACATACCTTTAACATCATTTTCTAACATGTTGGCTTCATTAAGGACCCTGAAGCTTTTCTGAAGAGAGCTCTTGGCACCATCCTTCAATGATCCTTGAGGACCAGATGTCTGTAGACAAACAAGCAGTGTCATACATACAGGAAAGTCTGAAGTCATAAAAGGTATATGAAGATGATCTAAGTGAACAGTCATCTAAATTTTAAGTGAACATAAGTGTGCTCTGAATTATATCACATTGCTGTTATATTGGTCTACAAGAGACCAAAAAAAAAAAATTTCTCTAATTAGTTTCCTTTTGTTTTTTTGGGAAGCTAAATCTCCTTTGGAATACCCGTGATGACTTTAACAAAAAGAGAAAATGTTTATAATGTTACAGAAACAGGTTTGATGCTAGGAGCAAAACTTTGTCCAAAACAAATAAACAAACAAAAAAGATATTTCAACTTGAGCATGGGTTTCTCCCTCCAGCTATAGACAAAACACCATGCAATACAGTATTTCTCCCTAAAGCAGCAACAGCACCTTTAGAAGCCAGACTGGATCTGACGATCCAAATTCTAATACTGACAACAGAGATGTCTTTCTGGTTGAATTCAAGAATTGTAATTTCCAGGACAGTAAAGAAAATATGATATAAAAGAAATACAGTTTAAATAGAAGGTCAAACTGCAGTTAATCTGAAAGATTTTTATTACTAAATAACTATCTTCCATCATATTATGCTACTTAAAGATGTTTCTCTTGAAAAACATCCATCTCTATCTTCAGTGCAGAGATTAATCAATAGTTAAAATGATTTTTCTAAATTAGATTAGTATTTTCAGTGGGTAGGAAATGCTCTAGGTTCTGAACTACTTAGTGTTCAGTTTATAAGACTGAACTCAGGTCACACATCATACTGAATACATTTCTTTAAGAATACTCCTGACAGCCAGATAACATTCTGTATTAGTCATGGGTCATAGCCTTGTAACTAGTATGCAATTAAGAAGCAGCTACTTTTCATTTTCCAGGGCAGATACATATACTCAAAAATTAACTATGTGTCAATTGAATGACACAGTTGTTATGGCTATTCATTATTTATATAATGAGCTAGCCCAGAGGTGATATTTCACATACTACTGAATCTTTGTTGTTTTTCAAAAACACTGTAAAAACCATATATGGGACTTGCCCATTTCCTTTTCTTTTAAAAATCCTAGGGAATGCTTTGGATACTTGAAAAATTCAGAACCAAGTTTCTTGTTATGGGATATCTCATAGTATATGTCACCGTGTCACAGGGATATAGCTGTTAAAGATTCCTTTTATTCATATGGAATGTAAATGTATACATAGCTTTCACCATAGGCTAAGTGATTTTAAAAAGTAATGCCCATGACTGCCATATTTTCAAGCTCACCTGAAATATTAAGCTGTGTACACAAATTCCTTTTAACATCAACAGAAACTATACATTTGAAAGATGAACAAAATTAGTTTCTTACAGATTTTCTTTATCACGTAATGCAAGTAGTATTGGTAATAGAAAAATACATATAAATCCAGGAAAAAAAAAAAAAAAAGACTATCCAATTAAGCAAAAGACTGCTTCTGAAGGGAAAATATTTGGCCAGATTTTGTGGCAGATGCACCTGTCAAATCAGATAATATTTTTATATTCCTTTTCCCATTAGCAACAGAACCCAGGGTATGATCAGTCTATGGCCATGGACTTCAAAAATAATGATTGTTATTATTATTAAACGACTAGGCACGGTTGACTGGCCGTTAAAGCAGTTTATATTCAATACAATGGAGTCGTAAGGCCAGATTTACAATGCAAAGTTCGTCAAGTCAGGGACAATAATTGGGCATGTGCTGACAATTAGTCAGAAACATATTTCAGCATAAAGTTAATACTGGAAAAGCCCCTTCAGAGGCAAATACACTTGTACTGATTAAAAGCTTTATTTTATATTTATTTAAAAATAATTCTAAAAGGGAGGATTAATCGAGACATCTGATACAAAATATACTTTTTTTGTAGCTTTTCTTGTAGCTCATGAGACATTGAGTTATGATGAAGTCAATAATGAAAAAAACCCAAACATTTTCTGGCTTTGTGTGAGCTGAGTTTGTGTGCTTGTGGCAAGCCTGGGTCATGATGAACCCTTTTATGATTTAATACGACTGACAGACAAGGGTCTTTGATATTATTTTCTAAATTGGGACACCTGCTGTAAAAAAGAAAAAAAAAAGTAAGAAAAGATTGTGATTCAAGATAAATTGGAAAATTGCAGGGTCTCAGGTATCTAATTTGTTCTAATTCTGTCTCTTCCAGAGTACCTTCCTCACCCTATGCCTTCCTTCACACCTCCTACCCTCCCCATGCAAACTCTGTGCAGCTTGACTGCTGGCAGCATCTTGTGGCAGAAGTGGGATCTCATTATGTATCTAACCAATGCAATCTCAATCGTGGTTTAGAGGCATAAGTGCTGTTATAATAATATAGTATGAAATGCTGACACTGAAACTATGCATCGTCCTTAATGATCTGGTTTTTTCCTATCCATGGGTTAGCAAAAATTTTAATGAAGTTTAACAGCAAAAGAAAAACATCTATCAAATTACAGAAAAACTCCGTGAATTGATAATTAGCAGATAATTTCAGGTAAGGAAAGAATTTATGAAGAATATCCCTTCTGTCTTCCTTTTCCTGGTATTTCAATGAATCTTGAACTCTGTTTTTGTCAAAAAGATTAGCTTCTGCAGGAGTGGCAGAAAGATTTCAGCTCAGCCTGGTGGGTCATGGCACTCTTCTGGGATGGAGAAAATCTCTCTAGATTTCCCAAGGATGACTGTGTGAATCACTCACTTATCACATTAACAGGGAAATGTGCTACACTCTGCAAGTCTGAATAAGATTAGCCATACTCACAGCATTCTGTGAAGACTCCCCTGACAGCACGTGCTGAGGATGGTCTGAACACATATCAGACTCAGAATTGCTGGGGACTTTGCAGAAAGGAATTTTTTCTGAGGTTTCATGAATGGATGTAAACATGAAGTAGGCACCATGCTGCCCAAATCTGCTGACACGTTGGAGATTTTGGTCACATGCAAGGTACAGCTCCAAGCATGGAAAGATTATGCACTGGGGCAGTTTTGAGGATCACATACTTGAACTTACAAACGTACAAGGTATTTTATAGACCTAAATGCTAATTCACACCAGTAAAAAATAGTTCTGCCTTACTCTTAAATTAAATTTTTCTTTTCACATACAAGTATTCCGGGAAGTTTTCACCTATCCAAGAGTTGGGGCTACTCTAATTTTTACCAGTCCTGAAGACAGCTGAGGATTCTGAAGTACCAAAATGTTACGAATAATGTGCACCTCAGGACATCCTCACGAGGAGGACAGCTAGGTCGCTTTACGCTATTGCCATGTAAGGAAACCTAGACACCCAATATAACTGTCGGGGTACCACTACAAAAAAGCAAAGAAGGAATTAGGACCCTAAACACCTAACATGTCACCTGTGGTTCCAGTTACTAGCCTATAAGTTCTCTCTAAAAAGCCTAAGAATAATCATACTTCTCCAAGATGTATTGTAAAACTATGATTCTGATCTGTGAGACACAAGCTGGATCTGTTAACATGACTCCTCTCTTCAGTCAGTCACTGCCTTGGCTAAGTAATGGGATGTTGAAGCTGCTCGAATGCTAGAGATTTCTCATCTGTGATAAATTTATTTTGCTTTTAAAGGGGAGAGCAAATCCATCATGAAAAGCTCAGGAGGAATTTTTCTGTCATATTTTTAATACCTTTTTTTCAAGTCATTTATCAGGCTTCCTGTAATCATGATGGATTTTAAGCATCTTTTAGTTCTTGCTTTTAGCAACATTAGCTTAATTTCAAAACAAAGTGATTTTCCCATTACAAACTAAAATAAAAAAAGAAAACACTGAGATATCATTAAGGTTCTTGTTAAAAAAAAAAACTCCACCAACATACAGGGTGGAATCTAAAACTCAGTCCTGTTCTACCACCCCGAGTTCATGCACCAGCTTGCTGCTGTTGGGAAACCTTCCTCCCCCTGTGCCCCAACATTATAATTGGTCAATGGGAAAGGCTAGGCTCAGGGATGCACGTGAGCTTCAGCCCTTTTCTCTGTTATCTGCTAGGATCCGGAGATCAGAGTCTTTTACAGAAGATAGGCACCCACAATTGTTCTCATAAAGAAGAGGACACGGCTCCATCTTTCAAAAGGAAGGGAAAAAACATGATCTGTCTTCTACACAGGGTTCCAAAGGGCACCTTCTCAGGAAGGAGGGGACAGTTT
>VYZM01017347.1:29246-70761 GCA_013398915.1 Dromas ardeola | reverse complement strand
CCCAGGTGGCTCCGCAGGTGACGCCCCCTTGCAACTCGTTTGCCCGGTGGTTCCCGAAGGGCTTCTTTTATGTGGGGGGTGCGGTCCCACCCCCGCCTCGTTCGGATTTGCCGCCGGGGGGGGCTGGCTCCGCCCTCGGCTCCTCAGCTGCCTCCGCCTCCGGAAGAGCCGGGTGCCGGCCCGGGCTTGCCGCTTTTCCTGGCTTTAAAAAGCCTCGAATTCGAGCCCCTTGCCGGCCTTCTTTTTGCCGCGATTCCCTCTCCCAGTGCCGACTTACCTACACTGGAGCTGGTCTTCTCGGCGAGTGAATAATGCATGAATAATGCTGATTACATGGGTAGCCTCAGACTGACCTCCCTTGTCTGTGACTGCTCTGAATGGAATCATTTGATGTCAGCCCAACAAATACCACCTTCAGGTTGCCTGGCGTTAATTTAGAGAATGACTCCACAGTGTTTCACTAATCCACCAAATTTATATGCTCAGGCACCACAAGATCAGCGAATAGGACTCTGAGTTTTTTTATTAAGGCTGCCTGGGAGCCAGATCCTGTGAGGTAGGGTAACCAATATATCCTAAGAGCAACTTGGTAAATGTATGCGTGCCTGTCTGTGGCCCTTTTTATAATTGGCAGAGAAGCACATGCTATGGCATGTACATAATTGCTTGAGCTGCAAACTTCTCTATGCAATTGGAAAACTCTGAACTCCTCCATTCAAGGGACTAATATACTGGTACCACTTTAAAATAAAGGGAAAACATGTTTAGCTTACTAGTTCATTTATGAAAAATACAGAAACTATCGCTTGTTTTTTACAAATGAAGTCTCCTATCTCCTCTTAATCTTGAACTGGACTTTAAAGTGGTCATTTCTACATAACAGCCTGAGGCAAGAGCTCCTCTGTGAATTTCTGACATCTGTTCAAACCCCAAGTAGTGGTAAATGGAGATCACATTAGCTATTTGTGTCACTTTATAGTAGTCTTCATGGTGCAGTCTCTCATGGTCTGTGAGGCTTTTTACAGTATGTGCTACGATTCCTGTACTCTGAAAACGGCAATGGCTTTTATATAGTTCTTCATTTGCAGTGGCATAGCCATCATGGAAGCTAGGTAAGCTCTGTTAAATTCACAGTAAGTTCAAGGATTTTCTGTGAGGCAATGAATAACTGCCAGTCAGCATGCTGCATCCTACATTTCTTCGGAAATTTGAAAGGTAGGAAAAGGTAAAGGAAAAAGTTTCACTGCTGCCACAATAACCTCTTTTGAGAAGGGACTTTAATGTGGTGTTTATGCTGCTTATGAGAAGGGCCTTCAATTTGGTGTTTATGCTGCTCGTCTGTGCATGCACATCGTGCATCCTTTAGTGCTTTTCTTTGCTGAAAAATGAAGCACTTCGTCCTGCCGTATCGTGTGTACCTGAAACCCAGCTGTCGTGGTTTGGCCTCAGAGGACAACAAAGAACCACGTGCCGCTCGCTCGGGCTTTCCCAGCGCTGGAAAGGATCGGAAGAAAAAGGCAAAACTCGTGGGTTGAGACAAAGGCAATTTAACAGAACAGCAAAGGGAACAAGAAAACAACAACAATAACACGGATAGAGGGATATACGAACGCGATCACGGAACCGCCCGCTCCCAGCGGCGACTTCCTGCCCCCTCCCCCGGCAGCTCAGGCTGGGCATGGCTCCCACGGGATGGAATACCTGTGTCCCTGCCGGAGCCTGGGGAGAGTTAACCCTATCCCCGCCGGAACCAGGACACCAGCACACATGTATCTAGCAGATGTTGACAATGAAAACCATAAAAATTTGGCAAAGCCTTACAAAAAACGAAGTATCATTTTAAAATTCCCAGTCTGGAAAGCAAGCAGGGATAGTCATTCCCATTTTTTTCTACCATTTTTCAGAAAAAAATGAGTACCTATAAGCTTCTTGAAAAGTAGCATCACCAGTGGGAAGGTAAATCTTAAATTTTAAGCCCTCTTGCCTCATCTAAGTAAATCCAGAGAATAACATGGGGTGCTCAGGAGCTCAGGTGAACCCATGGATGGGGGCAAGCCGAATGCACCTGGCAGGGCAGCAGTGGCAAGGCACGTGTGGCATTTCTCTCCACAAGTGGATGCTTGGTGACGTGTTGGAAATGCATGGTGACATCTGAAAAGCCTCAGGGAGCCCCTGGGGTGAGGGAGCTGGCCAGTCCCTGGGCAGGGTAGATTAGGCTGGGTGGGCTTGGGAGGGGGCTGACAGCCCTTGGTTAGCTAGCAGAAAGTGAGGCCAGTGCCTTGCACCACCTAGAACGGACTAGGAGGTTACACGGAAAGGGCATGCTTTCCTCAAGCCTCCAGCATCCCCCACTGCATGTGAGGTCCCCCTTAGTTTTCTTTCTTGTGGGAAGAGCAGCAGCAAGCTTCCGCTGGAGTGCTCTTTGCCTTTACTGGAACACAGCCTGAAACAGGTACAGGGGAGAGTGTCCTCCACAATTTTGTGCGCAGGGCTCTGCCCATCTCTTCCCTTTCGGCAGCAAATGTGACAGCTTGATAATGAAGGTCCAGCCATGTGTTTGTGTTGCACTGTACTTCCCACACATTCACATCTCAGCATTTTAAATGACGTTCAATAATCCCTTTTCTCTCCTTTTATATCTTTCAGTCTGCTCTCAAATGTCTCAAGGGAGTATTGTAGGGCTGCTACTGTCTGTAATAAAAGAGTAGATGCTGAATGAAAGATTTAACTCAGTGTTTTTCTTATGCCTGCAGAAGTATTTGGAGAGAGAAAAGTTTATGCAGAATAAGAAAGGGTTTCTTGTTTGCTTTCAGCTATTCACTGTTTTCTCAGAAGGCAATGTGACTTGCTGGTGGGATGTTATTGAGAGAATAATGTTGGAGCAGCCCTTTAAATTAAGATGCTCACAATAACAGCTGCACTCCAGGCTGTTTGATTTTCCACTAGCAAATAAACACTATAACATACCTAGTCTTAGTGCTGCTCATTTTATCTCTAGCTGAAGATCTATATTCAAGAATGGGGAGAAATGGTGGATCACTTTCTTCTGTAATTTAGAGTACCAGGCTTTACAACCTTTCTTGAAATTTATTCTTGCTTCAGTTTTACTAGTTCAGGATATGAGCAAGCTAATACTGAAGGAAATGCCTGCAACTGGAGTCACATTACTGGAATACCTTCTGTATGTATATGAGTGTGTGTATAATATATATAGTATTTTATAGTATAATATATATAGTACTATAGTACTAATATAATATATATAGTATTTACAGAATTTTTTTAACAGTAGTTACATTTATATTTCTTTATTATTATATTTACTTGGGCACATATACAGTATGTTGTCTTAAACTATTATAGCAGTTTCTGTACAGCTTGCCTCATATTCTATCTGATGGTCATCCCGTCACAAAATTGGTGTTACACTGCAGGTTTTCTGGGTGTATTTTGGGTATTTTTCTTTGGTCTTCACCCAAAAGTTATATAAAAACTTATTCTGTACAACATAGATTCTGTTTTCCTCTCTCCTTTTTCTCCTTTCTAAGAGTAAGCATCGTTCACACATTTAGCAATACAGGATGCTTAGACATTACTATGGTTAAAAACAGAGTTGGTAACATTTCAAAGATGTGTGTCTTCTAGGAATACATAGCCGTACATATAAAGTATGAATACATATGAAGTATTCTGATTTTTAGGAACAAATCTTTATATAATGCCATACTTTGTACAGTTTCTGTTCTCCAAGCCTGCCAACTCCACTACTGTTATAATCAATATTATTTGTTATAAGGAAATGACTCATTACAACAAAATACAGAATCCTATTTGATATATATATATTTTTTTAAGAATACCAGTTCCTGAATTATAAATTCTCCATAAACACCCATGCCTGCAAGTAAAGCTTTGATTTTGTGCAGCTATTGTTATGATTATTGCTCAACTGAACCACATGTTGGGATCTTAAAAGGAAAGTTCCTGGCATGAGTGCATTTATGTAATCTATTGAATATTCCGCTCAGAAAGTGCACCCTATCTTTAACTGAATGACACATAACCTAAACCTGGCTCTGCCTGTTTTCATTTTGGGTGATGATGAGACAACATATTTCCATGAGCTGCACAAGTATTTCACTATGCAGCTCCAGGGAATGCTTTGGAGCACCATATCTGGGATAGTAATTCACAAATTTCTCAACTTTCTTTTTCTGATCTCAAAAATCACAAACACAATGTAAGAGGGCTCTCGTGCTGTAAGGGTAAAATGCAGGTACATGCCAGATTTGTGAAATAAGCTCTTTGGAAACATTCTACAAAATAATGTACCATCTGAAAAATGCGTTCTGTGAATTAGGAGAGGCATCGATTTAAGAAAAATCATGATGTATTAAAAAAAAAAAAAGCTGCATGTTTGGAGCTATCTAACTTCGTGTTTTGACTAATATGATTTTTGAATATTTCTTCAATCTTTTTTCTCTGTGCCTTTTTAGTTCATAATACAATAGGATCTTTATCCAAGATAGTGATTCCTCTGCTGCACTACTAATGAAAGTGAACCCACACTAATGAAAAAAGGAGGTGAAAGCTGTGGAATTAGAGGTGGCTCATGATACATCAACTTAGATTTATTCTAAAAACAAGCATCAGATACCCATGTTCCAGAAAGTGTGCCATATACCTTAAATGAAGCATAGAGCTCTTTGTCAATGAGGTGGAAAAGGTGCGAGTTAAAAGTGTGTATTCAAACCTCCAAGTACAGCAAGTGGAAAGCAAATCTATTTGTATCTCAACTGAAAAAGCCAATGTTAACAGCAACTCTTTTCTCTCCTATCTTCTCCAGCTCATACCTTTGAAGATCAGTGGAGTTTTGCCCTTGACCTGAACATTCTTGATGCTACTGTGGAAAATAAAGCTGTACATTCATTTGAGTTTTCTGAGAAATTTTGCTGCTAATATCATATTTGTGAAACATTTTGAAGGTCTAAACAGTGAATTTCACTGTCCACAAGTTTTCTTCTAAGGTTTTTCTTCTAAGATCTTCTCACTTGCTATAAATTAAAAAAAAAAAAGATATTAGAAAGAAATACTAGCATTTGGAAAAAAAGTAGCAATAAAAAAATTAAATTTCCAGATTGAGATTTTTTTATGGATTATATGAAGAATTCTTCTAGGTCTGCTAGATCTATTCATTCTTATGCACACTCTGATAAGCCCAGTTAACACTGGTGTTTGAGATTTGTGAAAATAATCTTTTTTTTTTGCCTTTAAAGTAATCCAGACATGGTTTATAGCCAATCTCATTCTACTATTGAAATGCATAGGATTCTTCTAGGATACTTACCATGTTGATGTTAAAAGTTAATTAAACACAGTAACATAAGCTTTTATTTCCTTATCCTTCAGAAAAATAAACTGTACATTTCCACCTATTGATGGGGTGTATCTTGGGGTAAAATTTTAGTGTTTGCAATTACTTGGTTACAATACAATTTCACTAGCAAAGAGACAGGACTTAACTAGTACGGATGAGCATTCATTATTACTTGTCTCATTAATCAAATGAACAGTCCTACCAAAGATAGTTTGTCATGTGAGGTTTGAGGCAAGCTTTTTTGTTATATATTATGTGAATGACATAATGTGTAATAATAAAAGGAGCATAAAAAATGGCCCATGGCACCCAAAATACCAAACAATGATTTGTAATAGAGAAGATAGGAAAAAAATCTACATTTTTTTTATTGTAGAGATCTGTGCACATCTGTTGTTATTATTTTACAAAGTGACGGTGGATTTCCTGAATCAATATTTTTTTAAAATACAACCACACTAATCCTTTTCCATGCTGTTGTGAAAACATGTTCTGTGATGCTTCACTATTTCATTTAATAAAAGTTGAATTATCTTCCTGCCTTTCTGAGTGCTACTTCATTACAGCAACTTCGAAATAGGTAGGAGAAACCAGTACAATGAAAGATGATTTCGGGAGCATGATGCCACATGAGACAAAAAAAATGCATATTCAAAGGCACGTTGGTTACGTCTCCTCAGAGACACTGTGACATTTCTCGGGACCCTTCCCTGAATTTCTGGCTGTCCCCACTTGAAGGCCGGCAAGGCATTATGGCCACATTCTTGATGAAATATCTATTTAGAAATGGCACCTCCTGACTTCCTTGGTCAAGACTCTTCATGCTAATAACAACATTTTGTGGCAACTTCTTGACTCCTTTAGTACCACTTCACCTGTGCACTTAAGAAAGCAGGAGCTGGAGTCCACTATATTCTTTGATATCCTCACTACAATTGCTGTGGCTAGTTACACATGTGTAAATCCAGTGACAGCAACCGAACTGCAGTCTTGCTTTAATGGGACATATTCTGAGAAAGAAAACCCTCTTTACTCAGTGATACATGAGAATGAATGAACACAAATTTTGCTTTTAGCTTCAGGCTGAATTTATGAGGCTTGGCACTCGTTCTTCAGTTACAAACTATGCACATACAGATTTTATCAATCTCCATTACAGTCACAAACATGAAATCCCACAGCATTTTTACTTACTTTTTGAAGTTCAGCTCCACTTTTAAGGAGTCTCAAATTGCAGCATGCGCTATACTGTCTCTGATGTAGCCTCCTGAGGCCTCTGTGCCCTTTTATTTCAGGAAACTAGCATTTTGCATTGATGCAGCTGTTATCACCTGGGTGGTTTATTTATCCATTGTCTCAGCTTCCACTTGTTTTGGGGACAAAGGAGGTGTTCTTAACATAACATACTTGTAATACTGTACATGTACTTACATGTAATATACTATTATAAATGCATATATTGGATCTGGCACTTAGATTGCTACCTATGTAGCTGCTTCCTGTTGGGTTTTGCGCTAAGGCTGATGTAGTATCTGAAATTTAACAAGCTTGTTATGAAGCAGGCTAATGGGGATAATTCTTATCTCATTGTGATGCCTTATTAAAGCGATGAAGAGAGGTCAGTGGGAGGTATGACTTATTTCAAACAAGCCATTCATAAAACCATAAACTGGTCTCTAAGAGTGCAGGTTTTCAAGCTGCAATTAAGGAGATTTTTAATACTGAGTTCCTCTCAAGGGCAAATTTCCCTCTTTGCAAATGTTCCTCAGAATAGTGTCTTAATGCAAATCTTAAATGCAACTTGAATAACGAACTAGCTTTGCATGACTTCCACAACAGAACTTGAATTTTCCTGTTTAATTACAGCTGCTTGCCCATTAATAATATGAACAATAAAGTCATTGTCAGAAGTTCAAAAAGGACAATTCTGTTACTAGCAAAACAGCTGATACTGTCAGCCACATAATATTTCAGATGGAAGCCCTGTTCTCTTTTAATATTTTGGTGTAAATACAAATAGTAATCCTTTCTTATCATTGTGCCTTTTGTTATCTAAAATCTTTCCAATCTCCTTTAATTCACAGAACTTGAGTTACCCACAGAACTCTAGCTTTTCATGACCCGCCCTTTTGACTGTGTTGATCCCATCATATTGATACCATGATTGCTAGTGAGTCTCTTAAACTCCTGGTGGGATTTATGTGACCTTTTGCTAACTCTTTGAAGAAAAGTATGTTTGCGTTCTATAGGGCAGTAGGAAAAGTCTTGAGTAACTTGGAAAAAGCAGATAGAAAAAAACAACCTTTCTCATGTAGTGATAAAGAAAGTGATGGTAAGCTTTGATATCTTGTGTTTTCCTTGGGTTTTTTTTCCAAAATTTAAGATGGGTAGTACCGCATCCCCATATTGACTACCCCTTTTTTCAAAAACAGATTAATGCTAAATCTGTTTCAGAGTTTCCTTCTTCTATTGTGTCTTAGTAATAAACTTCATGTCCCCCTTTGCTCAGTTAAAGTGCAGTAACTTCTCAGCATGGAATATACAGCAAGAGTGAGAATCACTAGGAAAACCAAGAATATGGGTGGCTATGAAACTGAACATCTGAAATAATCCTTAGGAACATCAGTTTATACAACACAGTGCATCAAACTAAAAGATGGCCAAGTTTGAGGAAAAGCAAAGAATGACTGCAGGGTCATCCTTTTGTACAAGAGGATTTGCATTGCTATGTTGCAAGCTGGAGCTCCCTGGGTGGAGAAATTCAGGGGACCAAGTGCACCCTCAGTAAATTTGCCGGTGACACCAAGTTGGGCAGGAGTGTTGAGCTGCTTGAGGGTAGGATGTCTCTACAGAGGGATCTGGACAGGCTGTATGGATGGGCCAAGGCCAATGGTGTGAGGTTCAACAAGGCCTAGTGCCGGGTCCTCCACTTGGGTCACAACAACCCCATGCAGCATTACAGGCTTGGGGAAGAGTGGCTGGAGAGCTGCCTGGCAGAAAAGGACCTGGGGTTATTGGTAGACAGCCGGCTGAATATGAGCCAGCAGTGTGCCCAGGAGGCCAAGAAGGCCAACAGCATCCTGGCCTGTATCAGGAATAGTGTGGTGAGTAGGACTAGGGAAGTGATCATTCCCCTGTACTTGGCACTGGTGAGGCCCCACTTCAAGTACTGTGTTCAGTTTTGGGCCCCTCACTACAAAAAAGACATTGAGGCACTGGAGCATGTTCAGAGCAGTTGAGGGGTCTAGAGCACAAGCCTTGTGAGGAGTAGCTGAAGGAACTGGGGTTGCTTAGCCTGGAGAAAAGGAGGCTGAGGGGAGACCTTATCGCTCTCTACAACTACTTGAAAGGAGATTGTAGAGAGGTGGGTCTTGGTCTCTTCTTCCAAGTGAGAAGCAACAGGACAAAAGGAAATGGCCTCAGGTTGCGCCAGGGGAGGTTTAGGATAGATATTAGGAAAAATTTCTTCACAGAAAGAGTTATCAAACATTGGAACAGCCTGCCCAGTGAAGTGGTTGAATCACCATCCCTGGAGGTATTTAAAAGATGGTGGTGTTTAGGGACAGGGTTTAGTGGTGGTTTTGGCAGTGTTAGGTTAATGGTTGGACTCAGTGATCTGATTCTGTGATAGTTAATGTTTATCTTTGTATGTGAATTAGTACAAATGAAGTTTCCTCACAAAAATTATTCAAATTTCATAGATTCAGAAAAAAAAAATCATAAGTATAGAGCAACTGTTCAAATGTTTGTTTGTAATGGAAATTAAAGCAAAGACTTTTTCTTAAGATTTTAGTTTTGGTTACCTGTCCCACAAGCTAAGATCTTCAAAAGAAAAAATCACTTATTTGCAGGCTGCCTCTTTGGTAAGTGGTAGAGATGTCATTATGATTGTTTAGGACTTAGGCGGAAAGGTCTTTTCTTTTTCTGCCACCTTCTTCCCTGAAGTCATATGCCACTACATACCATGATGCTGTGAGACCCTTTTGTCAGTGGGGCCCAAGTTCTGCTGTTGAGGGCATGGTTGTCCCTCACACCGGTGTCTCTGGGAGGGGTTTAGACAAGATCTGTCCTGACTAGACTGTGTTTGGAGATGATGGAGCCTCTCTCCCTCCCTGAGATCCCACCATCCAGCTGAATCGCAGCCTCACCCTCTTGCTCTGTGCAGGGGAGCCCACACTGATTTCAGCAGGCAACAGAGTCGCTGCACTGTAGAGGTCGTCCAAGAGCATGCCTCTAGTTCTTTGTTTCCTTTGTTGTTGGAGGCACTGCAGCTGGTATGACATACAGCTGGCTTGGTGCATGTTTATAGGTACTGCCATAGTGTCTGTACATCTCCCACTACTATTCCAAATGGGTTTTATGTTTCCCCGTGGATGCTCTAAATGGCTTCATGACCACATGATGACTGCCAGGTGTATTGGAGATCTACTGCAGAAGGAGCCCAAGGCACGAAAAAGTAGCATTCTGTCTAGTAAATATATGCGTTTAATAGAGGATTTTAGGGAGATTGCTGCCTCTCAGATGTCAACACCACCCTAGCCAGAAAAACTGCAAAAGTGCTGTAGGGAGGCTTAGGTGGCTGGGAAGAGTGAAAGTTACAGAGCTGGGGCTCAGGCTGGGTGTGAGGGAGCCACATGTGGGGTTAGGGGAGGAAGGATGAATAATCTAGTTTCTTCAAATAGTATTTTATCGATGATTATTCGTATGTGGATGTTGGAGTATTACTTTAGATTTGAAGCTGCAAGCGTTTCAGATTGGATTTCAGTTGTACTGAATTCTCCCTTTATTGTTTGACTTCAGCTATAGGCAGTAACAGGAAAATGTGGACCTGCAAGATGAAACTCCAACACACAGTGTTCTATGCCCTCTCATTGCATATTGTAAGAATTAACATTTAGCTACTTGACTCCTACATATCAGTTTCTTCTAGCACTATGCATTCAGATGGATAGGATAAAGACTGTCTTAGATTTTAAATTGATTTTAAGAAATTTTCAAGGTTTAATAGTAGCAAGGCTGTAGTGTCAGCTCTTGCACTGTTGCATAGTCATCGCAGGATGTTTCTGCAGAGACAAAATTATCTTTGTGTAACAAACCCAAGAGCAACATTTGAATTATGCTTATGCTCACCAGTAAAAGTGTCTATATCTGAATGTCTCTCCATACTCAGTCCCCTTGTTCCCGCAGCTTCACTTTCTATCTTTCTGCTTTACTTGTAAAGTGTTTCTTCCAGCCTGTTCCTCATCGTGTATTTATAGTTTAACTTTTTTTTTTTCCTGTCACTGTGATTCCCTGAAACTTCTGTGGGTTTTTTTATGAATATGTTATCATGCCTAAACTACATAAATAGATGTTTTTTTCCTCAGTGGTGTGATGATCTTATGCTCAGAACATGGATAATTTTTAGTTGTTTCATTTTGGGCAGTGTCTCCCACTTGGGTGCTTTCCACTGGGGCAACATAAAGCTGTCACTGGAGATGTGCAGTACATCTCATTTGAATGTGCTTTGCATTTTCTTTATCCCATGTCTATTAAGCCTGTGTCTGATATGTGGTTTTGAACGGCTACCCATTTGTTTTAATGACCTGAGGAGGAACTAGCACTTGGTCAGGCATCTGTCTCAAGTGAGTTGATGCCTGAGGGGCCATACAGCAGAGCTCATATTAGTAGCACAAGTGCTAGGGGACTGCATGCTCACAAATCTCCAAGCCCCATTAGCTGGCCTTTCCTGCCTGTACCGGGGTACTTAAGACTACTACCAGTGCTGACATTTCCCAAGTCTTCTGCTTTAGGGATGGAAAGATTGCAGAAATGAAATTCCTGGACTACATATGGTGTTACCAAGAAAAGGAGCTACCTCCTGCACCTCCTCACCTGCCCTGACAGCCCAACTCTATTCCCCATGCCTCTGATGTTACCTACAAATTCCTCTCTGTCTTTTTCCAAAATTACCTGCATCAGCCTCTATTTTTTTTTGCTTTTTTCCTTTCCCAGAAGTTTTATGCTATACTCCAGGCTTCTGTGTGTAATTGTAAACGAGAGGGATTACTGTCAATTTGTAATCTCAGTTCTGTACTGTTAGTGCACAATTCATACTCTCCAGTTAAGACATCATTGTTTTAAATATTTTCCCATATGTTTAATACTAACAAATCATGGTTATGTGGCTGATGTCCATTAAAAATGTCCATAAATTCTTGTCTAACTGATTAATATTTTCCAACCATAGTACAATGACAGTTCAGTAAAATCTTGGTTCTTAGTCACATCAGTTATACAGTTTTCTGTGACTTTTATTTCTTTTTCACTCTTTGTGATTGGGATGTTATTGAATCCAGCATAACAAAAGCAAAATATAAATTAAGCCTGGTAATTTTCATTACATTCCTTTTCCAGGTGGATTCTGAGAGGTTTTGGAAGACATCAATCCAGAATATATGAACAAAGCCTACAGAATATAATAGTGATAAAACCAGCACACTTTTATAAACCTAAGGATAAAGTCCGTGTCTTTTGTGTTGGGATTTTTTGAACCAGCCTATTGAATTTGAGAGCAGGGATCAAATTTTTTATTAAATTCTACACATGCTAAATAAAAATCTATTAAAAGATATCACTTTATATTAAATTCTGAAATTTTTACAGAAAGGAAAATGAGGTACCAGTTATCACAAGATTTATAACAGCAACAAAGGGAAAAAATGAAGCAAAAGTCTTGAGAAATGTTTCTGTAGAAGGCAGAAAAATAATTTTATGCTGAGTTAATATCAAAGTAACCCTTTTTATTTGCTTATGGAATGAAACATCAGTAATCATTCATTGTTTGGTGGCTGCTTAATCAAATGTGATGCTGACACAATTTCTTTTCAATGTGACTGGTGGAAAATGTCTGCAACACAGCAGAAATCAACGTCTGTCATCCATCTTATTCCATACCTGTCCTTTCAATAATGTGCTTGCTTGTGCCACTTACTGTGTTGGGGTTTTTTAATCTCCTTAGACCGTACATTGCAAAGATAAATATCTGTTTTTCACTTTGTGGATATACAGTGAGTAGCTCAATGGTTCCTTGGCAAATTTAAGATGCTATTGCAATAATAAGCAATAATAATGTTTTGAAATTATTTTTTTCCTTTTTTTTTTTTTTTACATCTTTTCTTCTTTCAGATATATCTGGTATCTTTAATCCTTTTTAAGTTTCATGTTGTACACAGTGTGCAAAGATACAATATGGTAGGCATTACTATGTTGGGCCACATATGAAGAGATACAAGTGTACATAGAGATCTCTCTGTGTAACCTTTTTCTTAAGAGATGGAATACTGGCAGTTCTAAATGCTCTTTTATTTGTTTTATAAATGTGTGTATTTTATTTTGCTTTCTTCCCTGACTTCGGCAAGTGGCAGTCTGGCTAAGTTCTGTTCAATGTGTTTAAATCTGCTTTGATATCTCATTAGGGTTTCCACCATACATGGGAACAGGTGGGAAGCAGAAGCCACTGTTTGATACCATTTCCAACCTTATGTTCAGAAAGGCTGGGGCTAGATCAAGATGCAGATGTCAATTACTTCTCTAAGTGCAGGCTAAGATGGAAAGATGCAGCGGGAGGAGGAGGGGTATGGGAAAGGATAATTCAGTAGCCCTGGGGAGATGTCTCAAGGCATCAGGTCCCAGCAGAGAAGGAACTGTCTGCAGCCCAGCCCCCGGGGCACCCGAACGCATAGCACCTTGCTGTTCCCTCAGTCTGGCTTTCTCCTTGGCTTTAAATGCAGAGGCCAGAGAGCTAAAGCAAATGCTTTGCATGGAAACTTTTGGCTACTTCAGGGGATGAAAAGAAGACTCTCAATGAGCCTCCAGCTTTCCCTGCCATATATTGCATTTACTGGATGAAGCTCTACTGAAGCTGCATTTACTGGATGAGAGGAGAGTTCTGTAACAGCGACATCTGGCTGTGTACATTTAAGTATCTGTGTCTTTCTGGGGGATTTTTGTATAAGAATGAAAGTTTGTTTATTCTGTTGTCTCATCTGAAGGCTTTCCATGGTAAAGTTTAACCACGTTCATGGTGATAGCAGGCCAAAAGGAAAGCATTTGCTTGGTAAGCTGCTAGGAAACACTTCTAGAAGTGCTGTTCTTCATAAGCAATCAAGCCACAATTACTGAGAATGTGTTTCTGTGTCTCCTGAGAAATCAATCTCCACAGACAAGTGGTGTTCACAATGAGCTGAAATTCAAATCCCCTATTTCTCGCAGTCACCCTAGAGGTGGGTCTGGGGTGCAATGAGACACTGGAGCACCCATTTCACAGTTTTCCAAATGTAGCTCTAGATGCCGAAGTCTAAGTATTCCCTCTGCTTACATCCTTCCACAGCCCAGACTTGATTCCCTCCATGTCCTTTCTCTCGTAGAGAACATCTGTGGTATGGAGGATACTTTTAGTCAGGTGCCTCACACATTAAAGTCATGATCTTCAGTGAATAGAAAAGAAAATGTGGTAATAAATTGATTACTCTAAAAATAAATCAAGAAAAAATAAACCATGTTAAGCTTATGCTGTTGATTTTTGGCTCAAATGCTAGTCCTGTTTAGAAAGATGTGGTAATTCTCACTAATTTGGTTTCCATACTTAGTTCAATGTAATGAACTTGAAATAAATTTTAAAATAAATAAATTTTAGATTTATTTCTTTTAAAATAAATTTTAAAGGAAAAAGCACAGAATTAATTTCCAAAGACAGCTACGCCTCATTATTCCTTATGCCTTGCACTGCCCAGTATAAATGACCACTGGAGATCCAGGAAAATGGTGAATCAATCCTATTATCCCCTGCAGTAATAGTAACTACTAGTAAATGCTATAAGATGAATGAAGCAACTTGTCTCAAGAAAGACAGGATGAATGCAAAGTGTTTGATACTTTACTTTTGGTATGTATGTACATTTTTAATACTCCCTACTTTTAGTCTCATACAATAATCAGGCCTAGGATGGGACCATGAAGAACGGCAGGCAGTGGAGGTGTTCCCTTCCTGCTGCCAAGCTGGGGTGACTTAGGCTGCAGGTGTGCCAGAATATGACAGACTTAGAATGCAGCATTCCTAAGCAGTGTTAGTCTTTGAAACTTATAGTCAGCAAAATGCCAAAAGAAGTCTCAACATGACAGCCACGCAGGCCAATGGGCAGTGCCTGCCTCTATCACCCTGGTTCACAGTACAGCAAGAGGGTAACGCTCTATGCACTCTTCTTAGTGCATACATCTCCATGCTATTATTGTCCTTAGGCTCTCCTGAGAAGGTGCTTGAGGTTGTGGGTTGTTAGCTGGTATGGAAGAGAGAACATCATGGGGTCATTATGTAGTATTGATCATTGCTTTCTCAGAATGGAGCCAATCAAGCATTAATCATTTTTTTTTTTTTCTAATTAAATTAGCAATTAGATTTTAGACCATAGTTACTACCTTTCTATTTACCTATGTCTCCTATTTGATCTAGTCATGCTAAAGGACTAAATTTTCATTTCTCAAATTTAACTCTCCTTGAGCCAGCCTAAGTGAACACTTTGCCCAGGAATTAAAAAGCAGTATCTGTATTATAATTCAGGGTTTTGATTTCAGTGCAGGATGATTGAAGTGAAATTGGACTGGAAAGAAGAGTCAGGAGAGCAGAAATACATTTCATCATTAGAAAGCGCATTCCAAAAATTTCTTGTGTGCTTCCTCCACTACCAGGCTCTTTCCTTCCAAATTTAGTTATGTGTTAAAATTTCCAAAGCTAAGGGGAAAATGGTGGAAGAAATGCATTTCCCAACACTTAAATAGTACCTCTGAGTACAGGTAGTGCAAAGGAATGTTCTCACACAAAAATTCCACCATATTTATCTTTTTTTCATTACCTTCCTTCTCAGCACAGACAAGTATTTAAATCCTTGCCACAGGCTTTAGTTTGCATGGCCAAAGATACACAGGGAAAAACAACAGCAAGAGACTTTTTATAACTTGTAGAAAAACACATGCTTGTTTGCATGACCAAACATTGCACGGAATAGTTTATTTGCTAAGAAGGCCCTAAACAATGTCAGTATAGATGGCAATAGAATAAGAACACTTCAATGCATGGCAACACATGATCAATAAATATGTGCAGAGACATTGGGAGAATGCCAGCTTTTCAGCTGGCTCCTACTATAAAGAGGTATAGTTTATGCATTGGAGGTCCTCAAAGGTCATGTGTAATGGCCCAAATACATAAATGAGAACCTCAGCTAATAAAGAAACCATTTAGTTAAGGCAGAGGTCCAGTTTTCAGGGTTGAAAAATGCTTCTGGTTTCGTTTACCATGAAAGGAATTTGGAGAGGACAGGAAAGGGCAGTTGATGATGGATAACGATATAGATACATGGAGAAGAAGGCAAAAAATGTTTACATTGTAATAGAAGAATGGATCAAAAGAACAAGTTGTTGTTTTCCCTCTGCCTATTCCAATATAAGAGGAAGATATAAGTTTTATTAAAGGAGTACTGATCTGATTTTCCTTGCTTAGAAATCAAGTTCAGGAAAATATTGCTGAATATTGCTTCGAGCATGAATGTTGGATGAAAAGTGAGGAGGACTTGCAGTTGTACAGTCAGGTTAGTCTCTGACTGAGTATATCACTTTAGATGGAAATTTTGCCATAGAAGTCTCTGTGGCCACAATTACTTACATAACTGCCCCTCTGAAGCTGTGCAATGTTACACGTAACATTTCTGATTTTAGTAATTTGTTGATTGGATGCTTTTACTGCTTATTATCACATAAAAGAAATATAGAAGTTAAATGGAATGCTTATATATAAAAAAATTCCTCCCTCAATCACTATGTATAACACCTGGGAGGAAAGAAGAGAAAACTTTGTGCTCAATGACTTCCTTTTCAGGGCTTCTTTTATATTGAGCTTAAACAAACCGAACAGTTATGCAACCTGAAAAGTATTACATTTCAGGAAGTCTGGAATTCTTGAAGTGTTACCCAGCCATGAGGCACTGCAAAGCTATTTAAATGCTTCTCATGGGTCTCCTTTTATGGAGATCAGGCAGCACAGGCAGAAGTTAAAAAAAACCTCAGCAAAAAGCAAACCACTCCAAAATCAACTCCTTTCCTTCCCCAAAAAAAACTCCAAAAAACCCCAGAAGAGGTATAGCAACATGAAGTAGCATTATGATAAATCGGGGACTTTGAAGTAATCAAGCATATTCTTTACAGCCTTGCAGGCCTACACTTGTGAGATTCAGACTTTTTTAAACATTTGATTATATGAGGAAGGGATACATGCACGCAGACTTAATATAGATACTGTAAATACAGTGAAGGAGTATCAGTATATAATCAGTATATATAGGTATCTAATTCAGCTTGTATTAGAAGACTTTATAAAAAGTATAATACTAGAAAGGATAATAGAAATTGAATCCTAATGCACTAGAGGGAGGAAAACACATTTTAAAAAAATCTGATTTCTAAGCTGAATAAGCTGAATGTCATTTTTGCTTTGTTGCATACCATGTGAGCAGCATCTTTCTGTCAGACTGAACACATCCTTTCAGACTGCCAAGATCTGTTGTAGTCATCTTTCTCAGCTATTTCGAAGCAGGCCCCCCCCACTTCCCTACACATGCACACACACATTTGTACACCTGCTGCCTTCCAAGGAAAAACTGCTTCTGCCTTGACATATCAGCCAGGATAAGGTATTTTTTATGCATATCTGTAAGGAAATTGAAAGATCTTGCTTTTATTTTCTTAACAGGTTCATCACAGCTTCACATAGTCAGGACTGCAAATCTGTGTTGTTTTTTACCAGATATCTCTTTTTGAGTGTGTTTGAAAAGTCTTTTAGGGGATCGTGCAAGCCAGGCACAGAACAGTGTTAAAGCAATTTGATGAAACTCAATGACATCTCAGTTTAAATAACTCTTTGTAGAGCAAGAACAGAATCAGCTGTCTTAAGGATCTGTACAAGTTCCCTTCAAGGAAGGACTGCCTTGTCCAGAACTGTGTATAAACTCAGGAAAAAGAGGACATACTGGTTATAGCTGCAGGGGTCTCAGCTTTCTTAGTTTTCTTTCCATGATTTAAATATCTACTGAAACAGGTACCTTACAGGGCCTTATATGGCCCTTACATAAATTCATGGCTAAAAGAAGACACAGATTTCCCTGGCATTTAGAATGATGGTATATATGTAAGGTAATATTTTTAAAGTCTGTTGTTCTAAGCCTTATTACTGTGAGACCTTGTAACTGTTTAGCAACAAGGCTAGAGAAAATACCACAGCTTTAAACAGAGGTAATGAAAGAAAATCAATTTACTGCTATTAGCAAAGCTTCCTAGCCATGAGCAAATATATCACTTCTCTCTCTATTTTGATTTGGATACAGCAAGATACAAAATTGACTAAGAAATGAGTATTCACAAAGCGGTCAAAGGTTTGGAAACTAAAATGAAAATAAAGGATTTTACAAAACAAAATAATCAGGTCACCTTTAAACAATCATTGCAGAATTAAGAAAAGATGGTGATTAAGGGATTCATGAATCTTAACCATTCTGATTAGTGTAGCTAGGTAGTGTTTCAAGTACTTTCACAATCCTGGAAAGTAAATAAGGCATCAGGTTGGCTCAGACTTGCATTTTCACTGACAGTGCCAATGAAGGCACTCTCATTCGTTTCAGTGGCCAGTCTGGCCCAAATCATGACACCCAGTGCACATAATGTCCATGTGCATATAAATATGGAAAGATGGGACTACAAATAGAGACTGCCCAGTCTCCTGCGCTTCCCAAATCTTCCTCTTACTAATGGACCCATATCTCACTATGCATTCTTTCCCTTTCCAAGTCCAGCATGTTTGATTAATCTTGCCATTTATTAGTTACTACCATTTTACTTCACAGAACAGGATAATCCCCATCATAATTAGCTGCTCCAGTGCCGCCTTTCTCTAAATGATCCCCTTGCAGAGTTTTATCATCATTAATTGGTGAAATACTTTGGATCTTCCTCAGAAGAAAAGAAAACTGATGCATAGAGTCTCAGCCTGTCAGCAGAAGGCCAGCCAGGTCAGTCTGCCACTCTGCATGACAGGGCATTTTTCCCGTGAGCCTGACACTCAGTGTGAAGAGAAGGCTTGGTATATATTTGCCCTGGCTGTTTTTGCAGATCCTGTTTGCTCAGTAACATCAAGTTTAAGAAAATACAGATTTTAAAACATGTTCCATCAAAGAAAAATTAATTTATTTTTCTAGAATACTTGGAATGCAATTATCTTATTAGTAGCTTCTGTAATTATAGCAAAGGAGCTCTTCACTGGTATAAACAAGGAAAAATTATCACAACTTGACTATCCAATAAGTAAAATAGTTAAGAGGCTGGGCATGTGGTACTTTCACAGACAGGGGGATATCAGAAGCATTAATTTTCCTGCTGCCAACACTGTCAAGCTGTATTTGCAAACAAAGGGGTCCAGGGCTAGCTCTGGCTGAGCAGCAAAGCTTCTTGACAGTGTTAGAGATGGTATGACACTGCTCACGAAACCCCTAGGGACAGCACAGTCATTTCTATGTATCCCAGAGCCGGGCTTCTTTTCAGTAGTTGCTTGTCCACAATTGACCTTTTTCTCTACTGTAGGTCAACCTTTAATCTTTTCTTGTTTCTGATTTGGTTAAATACCACTTTCTTTCTACAAAGTGTTGTTGTCAAAATGGCACAGATATAATTCTTAATCTAATAAACCAACTTTTTTTCCCCTTAGCCTTCACCTTGGTCCCTAATATTTTCTCTGCACTCTTCCCTGCATATTCTGATTTCTGTTGCTTGCTCTTGGCTTTTACTATTCAGTCATGCTTCAGCCCTTGTATTTGGCACAGTTACGTGTTTCTTTACTGCCGAATATCTTCACAGTTCTCTTTCAGAAAGTTTAATCCAAATAAATAAAATTTGCTCCTATGAGAAACTTTATTTTCATCTGTACGAACTCCCTTTTCTTCCTGTACTCAGTTATAATGTCTTTAGGATCAGGAGCATGTGAGAGATGGCTTTATGTACAATTAGTATATGCAACTGGGCCTTGCTAAGCTATACCTGGTATTTCTGCTTAGCCTGGTCTGCTCTAAGAGATGATTCATCATGGTGTGAGTGATTACTTGAGCAGACACAGATGAGGCTTAGGTTGTCGTGAAGACGCTGTCTGTCTTTTCTGGCAGGCTGTGAGCCACTGCCAATATCAGACCCACTGAGAAGGAGGATCACATGCAAACGGGAAGAGCAAAATCTGTTTGCCAAATGGTAGGTTTCTCAATAAAGAGTGATCGGCATTCGCAAAAATGCTCTTCTTTTCTTCTGCCAGCGAGATGCCACTGATAATTTGTCATTTGGCAAAGCTAATAACTGATAATAAGGGATATCAAGATTTGAGGCAAACTGAGTGAAGATTAAAGTGTCCTGGGGAGGACACATGAGTTTTTGCCCTATTACTATATTAAGAGGATCCTTACTGACATCAGTTCACCTATAAAGCATAATGCTAAACAACATTTCTATGTAAGTTCCCTCACTGCACTTGATCAAGTGAAAAAACTCTCTTTCATAGCATTGGTTTCTCTGGAATCCGTGGCACACTGTCTTTCCCCAAAGGATCTGTAAATCTGGCTCTTATGTTATACATTGACGAACTGCTCAGTAGAACTGGGCCATGAGGAAAGTACTTTGGATTCATTGTTCAACAGTGGACTACTGATCTATTTTGGCTTTAGAATAAAATGAAAATTATTTCCTATGAAATGCAAATCCAAGAAGCCAAGAACTCTCTCTAACTATGAAGTTTCTTTTTTTTTTTTTTCCTTTTTTCCTGTTTTCTTTAAATTCCTGCTCACCAAAACTTTAAGGTCAGGAATATGAAAAGGAAGATAACTATACTGTTACCACAACAGTAAAATGGTATCACCGCTGTGTATTCCCTTTGAGATGATGCTCTCTGTTTGAGCCATGTCCTGTGATTCAGTCTGGCTCTCTGTGTATCAGTTAAACCATCAGTCTGCAGCATGATCCTAACATGTTCTAAAACTTGTGATAGGAATCCAAACAAGAAAATAAGCACATGTAAGCCTCTCCAAGGTTACATACTGCTGAAAATGCTTCCAGGATGGGAAATGAAATATGAGATGCATATTCTTTATGCATCCCATATGCATATGAGAAAAGCTTTTCTTTTTAGCTTTTCCTATATAGAATTATTAAAATGCTAAACAATTTCATGAAGGAACATTCAGCTGCTCTAAGAAGCAACTTGACTTGGTGTAGGATGCTGAAAAACTTGTTTCTGAGGAGCAGGATCTCACATACAGGCAGCAGTGTCCTGGAGCATGTGTCTTTTGTCTCCAAATACATCTTCCAGAGTCGTGGAGGAAAGTGTACCAGCTGTTTGGGCTATGATTCAAGCCCACATGATGATAACATGCTGTTGTACACCTCTCAATCAACAGGCCCAATATATCTCTCAGTGAAAGAGGAATAAACATAAAGGCATCTATATTTTATGGAAGATTTGACATAAGATACCATCAGATAGTGCAATCCTATTATATTAATATTTACCAGGAGTAAAATCCTGGCTCTGCTGAAGTCAACTGGGGGCTTTGTCGTTGACTTCAGTGGAGTCATGACTTAATCCTCATGAACCTTGTCCTATCAAATCATTACACTGGGTTAAATTTACCAAGTGTAGAAAGTCAGTACTAGATGTAGACACAAGCCTGATTTTTAAAAGAACTATGAAACTGGGTTTTGAGCTCTTTCCAAAACTCCTTTTGAAGAGAACACTAGTTCTTATACAGACCAGATACAGATCAGACACCTGGTCAGAGGTTTCTAGAGGAAATGCCACTAAACACCCTGAAAGAAGTAAATTATTTCCTAGCTTAAAATGCATGAAAAAAATATGTTAGCATCTGAACGAAATTAAGAAACCTTTTAAAAACAACTTGCCCAAATAAATTAGTAAAGGGAGTTTACTTGTGGAAAAAAACACCAAACCATAAACCCAAAAAAACAATTTATAAGACATTTGAAGAGGCAGAAAAAGCTTTTTTTTCTCTCAATATATCCATATTTTTATCTTTCCATAGTGTTAGCACTTAATGAAAATGTTAACATATTTTCTTTATCAAAAATTATACTACAAGTCTTGACAAAGCTGATTTTTTTAAATTCAATTTGAAAAAAATTTCTTTCAAAGAGAAGAGAAGTCTCTTCCCTCTTGTGAAAGTTTTAAATACCAGGTCTTCCTGATGGAAAAATAAATATTTTTGTGATGAAGCATGAGTTCTTTTGTCTACCGTAGGCCTGAACCTGAGGAAAAGCTTTCTAGCTGAAACATGGGCAGTTATATCATTCTGGTGCCTGCCATAAAAATGTTCAGAGTTATGGAAAAGGAACGGAAATTCAAGCCATGCTGTTGTATGCAAGTTTACGGCTTAACTGGAGCATATGTAATAGGAACAGATGAAGTCTTGGGAGAAAAGATTCTTCAATGGTTAAGAATGAGCCTGTGGTTCAAGTGCTGGGAATTACATGCTGTGGGTTTGGACCCTGGCTCTGCCAGAGACTTCCTGTGTGTTCTTGGAGAAGGTTCTCATCCACACTGGGCTTTAGATCATCTTCTGTGAAATGGGAAAAATGACTTTTTTTCTCTGCATCCTTTCCTTTATTTAATCTCATTATTTTCGAATGCATGCACGTAATTTACTTGATGCGCACCCACACTCACATTCGCAATTCACATTCACAACCCTACTTGCCTCATTCCTTCTCTAATTTAAAGAGTAGTCTGGAGAGAAACTATGGTACTTTCTGTCTATTGACAGAGTCACAGACATGACTAAAAACTTCATATCTTAATTTTTTTCCCCTTAACAGATCCATTTTGATGAAACATGCATGAAGAGATCTGGTTGTATGCCATTATATTTCACTCCTGATGGTTTTGGTTTAGTGCATACATGTCATAACCTCTTTATGAGAGCTTTTACTTATCATTTAATGTGATAACTATTCACATAGTTCTGTACTTTGCCAGGTGGAAGATTGCACTTGGCAGCCTTACAGAATGTGTAATTCCAAACAGTGTAACTGCCCTTCCAGGCACACGACTAGATTTTCCGAAACCAAGCCAGCATCTAAAACTAACATATGAGAGAGGGTATTTGCTGAATGGCTGTGCTACCCAGATGGTGCCTACCTAAACTGAGAACTTCCCTTATGCAAGAGCCCACATCAGCAGGAGCAGCAGGGTGCCAGTGTAAGTGAGCTTTCCGGCAGAGTCATTAGAGCTCCTCAAAATAGATAAGAACCATATTTGATGACAATGAGCGTTAAAGGTCCAGCCCCAGCCATATGTACTTTGCTTAATGCATACCTTTAAGATTTTGCTTTGAAGCCATAACACGCTTCAACTTTTTATTTCATATACATGTAAGATGACTGGGAAGTAAATATATATTTTGAGTATCAATGCTTTGACTTTTCAAGTTGCTCTTAAATATTTCTTACTCTGTTCACCTAAAGTATTTACAGACAGCTTTTGGACAGATCATTACAAGTCTAGTCTGTCAAAGGAGTGGCTTATCTGTGAAGACAGAGAGAAGGCAGGTAGATGTTTTTGAGAGGGCAGTAGTAGCAGGTTATATTGGAGGCATTTAAAAACAAAAGAAGAAACCCTAATGCCTGTCTCTTTTCAACATCCCTTAAGCTCAAAGAAAAGCTGATGAAAAGGTAAAATTTCACTTGAATAAAATCCCAGATTCAATCACAAGTGTGCCTTTCAGTGGTTTCAACAGCAGTCTCGTTTAATTTTTCTGTTACAATGTTTCAATGTCAAGGAGTTTTTGCTACATTTTCTTTTTTAGAATAACTCAATAATAATAATTCTCCTGACACGTTAGTAATATTTGGATTCAAACAGAGTGGAATTTTCACAACTTAAAAAACAGGGAAAATATTCATTTGTTTTAACATGCAAGTGGTACAACAGCATACGATTCTTTAACATGCATACAGAAGGCAACAGCTCTCTGGAAGAGACCTGCCACATTTCGTATGATATTTTAAACTGCATACAGTATAGGATGAGGCATTGTGCCTTGTCCTGCTTTATGAAACATCTTTAATGGTGAGTTCCTTTGTCCTTCTTAGTCGTGAATTACACCAAAGAGGCCAAGGGATTAATCTGAACCTAGCTCTTTGACATCTTAAGCTGTTCTGCTGAGCATTCAGCCCTCTCTTTAGTCTACAAGTCTGACTGTCTCCAGTGGAATTTATAAATAGCTGTAACATTGGTCAAAAGATTTATTCTTTCAGTTCATTTCGCTCTAAGTAGACAAACGTGAACTCTAGCAGTGGTGCCTTGTATGGCATACAAACCTCTCTCCAAATGAGTATTTATCACTGATGACTAAGAAGAAATGCATCTGATAACCTGAAATAACCATTATACATTATAAGGATGATCTTACTGAATGACCTGTCAGGAACCTGTATAATGCAACTAGATAGAAAAATATATTTATTGTGCAAAGATGCCAAATGGTGAGAACAGGCTGCTCAACAGTAAGAGCAAGCTGAGAAACCTTTGGAAAAAGTTGCAGATTGTAATTTGGATTGAAACAAATTTGCTGAAATCTGTGTATCTATATACTATATCAAAGGCTTTTCTTAAACGCCTAGTCTGTAAAAAACTGAGCCTGCTGAATGGCTAAAACACATGTGAAAGCTGCTGAAGTCCCTTTAAAGATTTTAGCACTATTTCTGCTTTACCGTCTTATTTTTGGTGTTTTTAAAGATTCTCTCCCTTTCTTGATCACTGTGCCTGCATGTTTGCTAAATGCAAAGTAAACCAGCTTAGAACATAGAGAAACCAAGCACTGATGGTCCTAAGGGGATTATTCCAAACCCCTTCTCCACTGACAGATGGTTCAGTCTTTTTGCTGTGAGTCATGCGCTGTGTCCTTTTTCTGGAAAGTCGAAAGTGAATGGTTCAATAGTGATATTCAAAAAAGATATTTTAAGACACATGAAAGTTATGCTGCCTCATGGGACCGCTGAAAAGTGCTGGGGAAGGGGGCCTGCCTGCTGGTTTGACAAGGCCCTACATGTTATATCACAATATGTCTTAATACAGAGGGTCACGGTCTCAACTAGATCTTTAGGAGCTTGTGAAGTCCCAGCTGTTACTTCCCTTGTACTCTTGCTGTGGCTGGCTGTAGCCAGGATAACTGCTGAATTCTTGCAGCTCATAGGGGATTCTTACTGGACACCAGTGCCTAGGCCAAGAGAGGACTGAAGCAGTGGGCAGCTGAAGCACAATCCTGTGTGCCTATACATCATGGTAAAGTAATGCAGTAATGCAGTTTAACACTGAAATAGCATGAAATAAAACAGTTGCTATGAAGAAATATTTCACTTTATGCCAAATTAGTCTAAAGCAAAATACTTTATTCCAAGCTACACAGCACTGGATAAAATCAGCAAAGCTAAAATACCCTTTTTCTATGGGGAAATAATCTGGTAGAAAAATTCTGACCTGCCCTCTCTCTTGTATCAGTATTCCTACCCTATATAAAACCTGTTCTTAATATGTTAGGATAATACGAACACAGGAAAAATTTGTAACCACTTGGGAGGAGCCTTTGAAATGTTTTAAAACTCATCCCTGTGCTTTGAAGAAGTTAAAGAAATTCTGTTTGCATCAGACCTCTTGTCCAGCAACAGTTTTGTTAGAGCAGGTCAGTCCCCCCTCCAGTTCTAGTTTCCCAGCCATGCATGAGGTGACTCTGACAATCCTCAAGGCAGCTGAGGGTACATGGCCACTGAAGCATATTTTCTTCCAGTATGAGACTCCTTGGTTTACCCTGTTTTTCCATAGGCCATTGTTTGTTAAGTAAACACAGGAAACAAGATGTGAAAGCTTAAATTCATCTGACTCCACACAGGTTGGCTAAGTCTTCACCTCTATGGGACATGTTTTTACAAGTTTCTGAAAAATTTCCTTTCTTACAGTGCAAGAAAAATAAAAATAAGGTAAACACCATGAAATATGTAACTGGAAGCAGACTTTGTTTCTAATTAACATGCAAGAAGGGGAAGCAGGAGATTAAGAATTCTGATCAGATTTCTGCTTTATCACTGGCATTAGTTGAAGTAATCAAATGGGAAAATTGTGCAAGATTTGGAGCATGATCCTATTTTCAGTGCAGTCACTGGTGGCTTTATCACCCATTTCTTTGGATAAGATTCCTGGCCCTTAGCCCTTTCAGTTTTGTTGTATAGCAGCTTAGACCCGCTTTTAATCATTTAATTACCCTTTCCTAAATTAGCTTTAATGTTCTTCCTATTTGTACTAAAAAAATTTATTTGTACTAAAGAAATTACAACTATCCTTTCAAGTGTTTAAGTGGTGTCTGGATGGGTGGTCTTATTCTTCTTAAAAGACAAAAGCATTAAAAAAAAAAATCAAGTTCTGACATTAATTAGCTATTTATGCCTTCTTATTAAATGTCAGATTGTCATGTAGTGTAGCCTACATAGCTTAAAAAAATTTAATTTGGGTTATAAAGTAGAACCTGATTATATGGGACTTACCTTATCCTCCGCAAAATTATTTCTTTCTGTAGACAACTGGATGAAAGACTTTTTAGCTGTAATTTCTAGGCATTTTTTCAGTATTTTTCTATTTGTTTAAGTAAAAGAAGCCAAATAATTCTAGGCAGAAAACTAAATTACTGGAAAGATCATGGCTTACTGCATCGGCCTCCAGTGAACAAGGAGATATCTGCTTCAAAAGGCTATAGTTAGTAACTAATTAGATAAATTCAACAAATAAACAGTTTAACATAAATACAAACTTTTGATGTCCAGAATACTGAACATGAAAATGTAAGGGTGAGATTCTGCTGCCATCAATGTCAATCCAGAATGCACTAAAACTAGTGGAAATAGTTCAGCTTCACACTTGCCCAGAACCAGTATTATACCCAAAGACCCCATTGCAAATACATAAACTGGACTACTTTGTAACAGTATCTATTAACTTCTTTTTTTTTCTTAGATATTAAAAACACTTAAAGGTTGCAGTGAAAGAACACTGTGCTATGCAATTTATTTATACATTGTGTTTATACTGTGATAAGGAAATGACAGACCTTTCCCATAAACATTAGATTCTAAATATATATACACATACAAATAAAAAATCTTTTAAACTGGATTTTAATTTGGTACTTAAAATAAGCAGATGCATTTGTTAAGTAAAGCAGAATGTGAAAAAACTTCAGAATACTGTACTATAACCTGCAGAAACTGCCCACTTTATGAAATGACATAGGGAAAAGAGGGCTACAGTTCAGCTCCACAGTGGGGCTTAAGGACTGACATGGGACTGTGACAGCTTCTAGGAAGTGATTCATCTGCCTAAACACAGATATTTAGTGCAGGTTAAGATACACATTCCCCCCGTACACCCAAAACCAAAAGCAGACATTTCATTTGAAAATGAGATATGGATGTACCCCTTACCCTTTCTCTCCTTCAGATAAAAAGAGAAGGATTAGCTCACACGTCCAAGGTGTGGAGGAGCAGTTCAGTTTCCTCAGTGGAGCACAGTAATTCCGGGACCCACAGAATCAGTAGCTGATTGGAGGCTCCAGTGCAGATATATTTTGTGCTGATTTTCTAGGAGTCTCTGCAAGGGCAAAGTTTAACACTTTTTAAATGTGCATTTTAACACTAATTCTTAATACTGACATCGAGGCATAACATAAGGTTCTATTTACATCCTTCTTATATAAGTATTTGTATGTATTTCCTGTTACAAACCTATCTTGAGTGATCTGGTAAATCTTGTAATTGCCCCTGCCCAGTTGTGTCAGCCATGGGTGAAAATAAAACTGAATCTTACAGTCCTTTGGTTACTTGACTGGCTCCCAGGCTTGGAGCTTGTTCTGAAGATTTCAGGAGCAATCTGTTTGTTCTTCGCATAAGAAACTCTAAGATGTATTGCCTGGCAGCCTTCATTGTCCAGGTCAAGGCCATACCACTTTCTACATGTTTACATAGGACTGAGATATACAATTGCAATATGGTGGTTGAAGCAAAGCATTGCCTTTTGGCTGAACTGGAATAACTGACTTCATATGCTTTCTCATCAATGAGAAGTACAAAACAAACACATTAACCTAAGTCTCAGTGTCTGGAGGGCTAAAAGGTCAGGCACAGATGCAGCATTAATCTGGGATATAATATTAATAAAGATTGAAAACCCAAAGAATTTACTGAAAGCAAGAAACAGGGGCTGATTAATAAAAGCAATGAAGGTAATAAAAACATCTCTATTTTTTTAGGTGTGATTTCACTGGGTAAAAACCTGGCTGGATGGCTGGGTCCAAAAGAGTTGTGGTGAACGGAGTTAAATCCAGTTGGCGGCTGATCACAAGTGGTGTTCCCCAGGACTCAATATTGTGGCCAGTTCTGTTTAATATCAATGATCTGGATGAGGGGATAGAGTGTACCCTCAGTAAGTTTGCAGATGATACCAAGTAGGGTGGGACTGTTGATCTGCTGGAGGGACCCCTCTTCAGCAGGATCTGGACACGCTGGATTGATGGGCTGAGGCCAATTGTATGTGCCTAGTAGTTTCCTCATCAAAGAGAACTCAATGGGAATCTCTTTTTAAATGAAGGCTTGTCTTCCCCCCATTCCACACACACCCTGCCCCTGAAAAAAGCACCCAAACAAAACTTCCAGATGCACAAAAGTATGTTTTTTCAGCATGACAGGGTTGGGTTTGCTGTGACAAATTTTGGCATGGTCTTTTATTCTAAATGCTCTTCAAATAACATTTTGCAACAGTTTTGGATGTATTTATTCAAATATAGAAAATAAATGTGAATGGATAAATATAGAGGTTAATTAAGTTAGGTATGATAGTGGGAAAATGCACAGTTTCTTATGCAGTCATTTTAATTGAACTTTAATCTACTAACTAAATCCACCTTAAATAACCACAAAAATAAAACAAAAGTTTGCTGCTGTAATCATGCCTTTTTATCCCACCCTTTACCCCATGCCTCCTCTCTTTGTCAATTTGTATTGCAAGCTTGTGAGGGCTAGCTACTTTGTAGGGTTTGTCCAGTGCCTAGCATTAGCAGCCCTCATGCTGACTTGCTACTTGGACATCATTTTAATGAACAGGATTAATAATGTGGGGTTATGAGAAAAGTGCCTCCAGAGCAAATTTTGCTATATTTAGATGCCTTGTCATTCTATTTAGGTACTTATATATGCTTTGCATTATCTATAACTTAACAATAATAAAGGCATGAATTCCGCCTTCATGTTCTTTAATGATGTTAACTTGATAACATGACTTTTGCGGGCATGAGAGTAAGATTGCACAAATTGAGTCTCTTCCAGCATAATCTGTGCTGGCAAAAGCATAGCATGTGCTATCAGCTTCTGGTATTTCTTGTGGGAAAATTATGAAAGCATAAGTTCCAATTTCATCTTCAGGAGAAAAATATGCATAACAAGAATCAAAGTAAGCCGTCTTTGGTTGATGCTAAATGCAGCTCTGCATAGTTGGTATGATAAATCAATGCTCAGGGAGGGATTCTGGATATTGCCTCTCATAAGCTATATAACCTGTGGGGACTTTGTTTCTTTCCTTCTTACCGCATAGAAGAAAGCCTCTCATAGCCATTCCCTATGACCACAATCCCTTGACTTCCATTCAAGCCATAGGATGCTGTATTTTTCCATCTTTAACTTCTATATGTTAAAGTAGGGGAATTATGTCTTCTTCTCCCCTCCCTATTTTGTTCTGTCTAAATTCCAGACCTAATCCCATCTTGAACTGCAGGGGATGCCCATAAGGATGTTCAGGTCTACCATTCAGGACGCAATGTGTCAGAGCTTAGTGACCTTGTTCTCCCTGCCAGAGAATCCCATGGATTTTTCACTTAGGATAGAAAAGGTTGATCATAGAATCATAGAATTTGTTGGGTTGGAAAGGACCTTTAAAGCTCATATAGTCCAACCCCCCTGCAGTAAGCAGGAACAACTTCAACTAGATCAGATTGCTCAGAGCCTCATCAAGCCTGGCCTTGAATGTCTCCAGGGATGGAGATCCTCCACCACCTCTCTGGGCAACCTGTTCTAAGTGTCTCACCACCCTCATTGTAAAGAACTTCTTCCTAATGTCTAACCTAAACCTACCCTGCTCTAGTTTAAAACCATTGCCCCTCGTCCTATCGCGACATGCCCTTGCAAACAGCCCCTCCCCAGCTTTCTTGTAGGCCCCCTTCGGGTACTGGAAGGCCACTATAAGGTCTCCCCGCCGCCTTCTCTTCTCCAGGCTGAACAACCCCAACTCTCTCAGCCTGTCTTTGTAGGAGAGGTGCTCCAGCCCTCGGATCATCCTTGTGGCCCTCCTCTGGACCCGCTCCAACAGGTCCTTGTCCTTCTTGTGCTGAGGGCTCCAGAGCTGGACACAGTACTCCAGGTGGGGTCTCAGGAGAGCACACTGGAGGGGGAGAATTACCTCTCTCGATCTGCTGGCCATGCTTCTTTTGATGCAACCCAGAATGTAATTGGCCTTCTGGGCTGTGAGTGCACATTGTTGGCTCGTGTCCAGCTTTTCATCCACCAGTATCCCCAAGTCCTTTTCCACAGGGCTGCTCTCTATCACATCATCCCCCAGCCTGTATTGATAATAAGGATTGTCACCACCCAAGTGCAGGACCTTGCACTTGGCCCTGTTGAACCTCATGAGTTTTGCACAGGCCCACCTCTCTAGCTTGTCCAGGTCACTTAGAAAAAATAATATCTACATGTGAGGAGAAAGGCAAGAAAAGACATTGCTTTAAGTAGTTAAACCCTCACTACTTCTTTTGCTAAGGAGATTAAAAATTGTTTACAGTTTCTTGCAAATTAAGAACCGCTGCTTGTAAGCATAACGGTCTGTCTGGTCCTGACCTTCCCTCTACAAGTTATTTAAAAGGCAACAATGAATTTTTGCATAGTTTGATGGACATTGTTCTTACACTGTGTGTCTTAGTACATACTCTACTTGCTTCCTTTGAGATTTGACCTTGCAAAGCATTTATACAGATGAACACAAGTATGTCTTTTATTATTAAACGTTCTATGGTCAAGACTCAGGCCTTTGGGATATTTGTGCATTTGTGTACTCAAAAGGCAAAAGTGACAGCTTTAGTTTTGCCTGAAGAATTCAACAAAATAACGCTGGTTCTTTCACTGGGCTCCAAGGTATTCTTGCAAAAATTCTTTTATGAATTTTTATAATCTCATATATTTTTTCCTCTCTGAAATCATTGCCACATTTACCACATGAATCTTTCATAACTTGTTTTTGCTCATTCTGGTTCTAGGAGCAAGGAGGGGAAACTCTCCGGTGGTACTGCATGTGGGTGGTCTGGGGCACGTAGCCATACATCTTAGCTGTTTGTGAAGAAAAAAATGTCTTCAAGTAAATTTTGCTGATGATAGTATTGCAGCATAGATCTGGTGTGGCCATGCATCTGCAAAATGAGATTCTTCCTGTGACCTACTGGAAATTGCATTCCAACAGAAGACCAGATGACGTGGTCATTTTTATAAACCAGAAGGTCTCACGTCTTGTGTAGGTGTATCGTGAGTATTGGCAAATGCGTTTCTAAGCCTCTGCTGTCTGCTTTTTATCTTTTGTGCTGGAATGAATATAACCTCAGCTGAAGACACAGCAGGAGAGGGCTTATTATTATGTGTATTATGGTACAGGCAACAGCCAAAATTGCTATCACCTGGGCTCCAATAAAACCTTTATTATTGCACAGATATGGTGGTGGCTTTCCGCAGGTGGCCACGTCACCCCCTTGCTTCTCCAGCACATATGAACACAACTAAGAACAAAGTGGAAAGGAAGGAAAGTGAACATCACACAGGGTATTTTCTCTTCCTTTGGGCTGTACTCTCCCTGTGCTCTTTGGTTGTGTGTATCATTCTTCCCCTGGGTTGCTGTATCATTGCTGTATCATTAGTTGCCCACAAATGACTAATCTATTGTTCAATCCTACTATATTTACATACCTTCTGTACCAATGTAGCAAAAATCTCTTTTCTGATTCTAAAGCTGCCAAGAGAGAAGGGCACAGTGAATGTTAAAGGCTATTTAAACTAGCTTGTAGGAGAGGTACTGAGATGAAAAAATCATCACTAATTTATTACTTTTCCAGTGGGGACAAATCCAGGTATTGGCATGCTCTTATAGGAGCATATTTTGTCTACAGGACATTCACCTTCTGCTTTCTGGTTTAGTGGTTTGGGGTGAGGGTTAAGTGGAATGCTCAGCCAAACTACACCATAAACAATCTCTACATAGTGAATGTTGCCCAGTCTATCTTATGATGACTTAACTAATGTTCAGTTAGTCTGAACATTATATCTGCATGTCTCATGCTTGTATTTTATGGAGAACAAAACTCTGTCCTTTTATGTCCAGACCTGAAGTTGGAGAACTGGATTATGCTATACTTATAAAGACAAGGATAATTATGTGGGGAGGGAATACTCCGTGTAATACATCTTCCTAGTACTCCCTAAAAGAGCATTTTATGCACCCTGCAATAGGAAATAATGTGGGAGGGATGGAACTCCTCTCTGTAGGTCAGCCTGTGCCCCCAAGCAGGAATAGGTGGGTCCTGCTTCTGGCAGTTGTTGATCGGATGTGTTTCTAAAGACTTCCAGCAGTCTCCCTTTCCCTGACAATCTAGTCCAGTCCAAGGTATCTTTATCAGCAGAAAACTTGTCCTAATGACTGACATCAATTTGTACTGCTGCTGCTTAAATGCATTTCTTCACTGTTGTCATCCACTAGGGATATGCAAAATGCATTATCCTCCTCCTTTGTCATTAGATGCATATGTGTTTAAAAATGCATGTGCCCCCCATAAACTGTAAACTGCACACATAGAAAATAGCATAAGCTACATTTTTTCAGTGAAGGCATGTAATCACGTGAACTAGATTCCTCTTTATACCGCTGAACAGTACACTAGCTAGCATCCTCT
Source organism: Dromas ardeola (assembly GCA_013398915.1). Lineage (NCBI taxonomy): Eukaryota > Metazoa > Chordata > Aves > Charadriiformes > Dromadidae > Dromas > Dromas ardeola. The sequence goes on along the minus strand of VYZM01017347.1, from coordinate 38,235 downwards.
TCTGTTTGATGTGTTCACAGAAGCTTTAGTTCATAAGTATATGTACTAACATTTACACACACTAATGGTAGGAGGACTGAGGTCTTAAGGAATAAGAAACTAGCAAAAAATAAAACCTTTGAACCTCCTTCCCCTCATCCCCTCTTCACCTCTCTTGGGACACACAGTTTTAAAAACTACTTTCAGATCCGTAAGGATGCAGGTTGGTGGATATGCAAGAATAACTAATTCTTGTTTTTACAGAGTATTTTTTTCATTTGGAATTTTCAAAGTGTTGCTGAAACACCAATTAACTCAACTTATCTGTGTTTACTGCATTGTTAGGCAAACTGCACAAAATAGGAAATAAGACGACAGCTTCAACAGAAAATTGGGGATGATTAAAACTAGACTCTTAACAAGTGGTCCAACTTTCATAAGGACTAAGCCCTCCTTAGTGGTACAAGTTTTACAAGTACCTACTTAATGGCCACTAGTAAAACTGAATTGGCCAACTCTTGAAAAGGAAGCAGAATACTGAAATACTTTTTTCTCATCTTTCACAATTAATCTTTTTGTGTACTATAATTGTTTTACTACTTTCCAAACACATTTTCAGAAGCTACTGTAAGAAGAGATGCAGAAAGGATATTTTCTGGGACTTAGTGGCTTTATTAACTTCTTTAATTCTTTTTACTTTGTTTAAATACAAGCATGCAGGAAAAACATAGTTTGTATTAATCATTGGAATGAATATGTGTCTTAGGTGGTTGACCCCAATCTATCTTTGATGACAACTGAACAAAGAAATACAAACTCATTTCCATATGTTGCTTTACTATTTGCACTCAACCAGATATCCAAACATTCTGAGAATCTGGTCACTCAGCATTGCAGGGAAACTTCAATGAGTTTTGGGGAGAACAAGGGATGCAGGATGTGACCCCTAATGTGAAGCTTGCCAGAATAAAATTAGATTAATTAAGGCATTTATATGGACACTTGCAACTAACTCTGCTTCTCGGATCACAGTGGCATTCAACAAAATTAGTCTCTATGTCTTAGACCATCTGGGGAAAAAACCTAAATCTTTCAAAATCTTAATTACTTCTTTGGTTTAGATCTAGACACAGTCTGTCTGCAAAACCTTAGTTTCCCCTATAATCAATGATTTATAATCAGGCTTTTTACTCTTAAAATTTTAAGACAATAAAATATTCTGTCTGAAGTTAGAAAGTAAAACTTTGACAAAGTCCTGTTGTGTGAGGACAATTGGTTAAATTTTAAATTAAATGTTTAATAAAAGTAAGTAATTTTCTTTGGAATTTTGATTTGGGAACTACAGTTCTGACTTTTTTTAGTTCAGCATTTTAACTTCTTATTTTTGGAGAGACTTTTCACTTTCATTGACTTTACCGTTGGAGATTAAAAAATCGAAGCCAAAGGACAGTATTTGTTTCTGCTGAAGAAAACATACTTTGAGACCCACCCCCAAGATTTATATTAAAAAATGGTGCTTTTTTTTCATGGAGATTTTTGAACATGGTAGGGTTGGGAATTTGGAATTCAGCCAAATTTATAAATTATGGATAGCCTGCATGAGATAGAAACCCCATTCTTCACATAGCCTGATTCATATACATTTAGCAAGTGCAAAAAGCCTAAACATTTTGCTATTTGACATTGTTCAAGTAGAGGAAATAATCACTTAACTTTTATCAAATGGAAATATGAATATGCCCTAGAAATTGCAATGGGATAGTTGGGGATAATGTAACTAAAAAAATGTTGGCATTGCTGCTCTAGTAGTGCTAAGTGAACATCCCAGGCTGCAGTTACACAGTCAGATCAGTTCTGAGATTTTTGAAGCTTTAAGGTTATGGAGGGGTGAGGATGGGGGGCTTGTTTGTATGTGTTTTCCTCATTTTTCTGCAAAACTTGTTTTCTAACATATTAGCTGCACTAGAAATTTATTAAAGTTGAAGAAGCTAAAAGACATAGACTGCCTTCAGCTTGGTGCATCCATCCTTAACCTAGCCTGCTATAGTCTCTCTTGATGCCTTTATGTCAACCGACTTTGAGGTTTTTGTGTCTGCAAAGAAAGTCTTTTGACCTTGCATTTGGCAGGCAAGAGATCTGGGAGAATTCAGGAGCATAGAATTACAGGAACAGACAATACAGCTGCATTGGTTTGCGTAAGTTGAAGGGACTTAGATGCAAAACCACAAAGATGGGAAAAGACAAGGGTAAAATTAGAGGGGGCAGAAGTTTTGTCCCTTGAGCCAGCACATGTACATTCACATAAAAGCTAGTTAGTTTGCACAGGTAGAATGTTGTGTGGTTCCAGGCTCCAGAACCAGCTGACCAAGGTGATGAGTGTGCATCCTTTGGTCTGGCATGGATCAGGCTCTCATTCCTCCATCTCTCTTTCTGGGGAAGTAAAAGACAGAGGTGAAGATTTGGCATCAAGCTGGGATTCACTTGAAGATGGCAAAGTGTAGAGAGGACAACAACCTTCCTGCCTTCTTTAGTTGTCACTCTTGAGAGGGGATTGCTGGCAAGAAAGAGTAACAGAGACAAACTTGCTACTATAGTCCGAGGTGACTGAAAGCAAAGGAATAGTGACTTTCAAAGGTTGCAGCCTTCACAGTTAATCAGACTCCATTGTTTGTGGCTTTTCTGCCTTCCACATCAAGGAGCCTGCCTCACAGCTTTGCAAGACACATGAATACACACACAAATTAAATTACCAGGATTGCTTACACTGGAACCTACTTAGAGCAGCATTACGCACACGTGTAAGCGCTTGCAGTTTTGGGCCTGCAGTATAATGCACATACTTTGTCCGTTGAAAGCTACTTCTGTTTTACTTTGAAATCTCACTTTTCTCTCCTTCCTCCTCCTGTATATTTATTCTCATTCATTCTTAAGACTTAATTAGTCGTGCTGCTCTGGACCTGCATGCCTTATCATCTGTTCAACAACCCATGGGAGACCTTAAAAGCTAAATACCTTTGAGTAGAACTAAATATTTTTTCTTTAAAAATAACAGCATAAACATATCAAACACAGCTTTTCTTTTTTCCTTTGGTGTAAGCAAGCAAATGTCTTTGGAAGGGGTGTTTTAGATCATATGCTTAGGAGAAAGGGTGGTTTTGATGATATGTTTAGGAGTGGGGAGACATCCTTGCAAGAGGAAAGTTTATTGGATACTTGGAGGGAGTAGCTTGCATAAACTCTCCCCAGTCTTGCAGAGACACTCTTTGCATGTGTTGCTTTGGTGGTTTGTTTTATTCTCCGAAGGCAGCCTGCAGAGCCGAGTTTGGCTGTGAGTAACGAAAGCCTGGCAGAGAGCGAGCCCAAGTCACCTGCCTGCTCCTGGAATGCCAAAAGCATCAAAAAGCTAGGGCAGAGGGGCTGGGGAGCCATTCAAAAGCTTGGACAGCAGGCAAATGAAAACATTACTGCAGCTGAAGACCATTTCCTGGTATTTCACTGCTGTTTTTTAGCAAGTGGAGGTGGGAAGGGGAAGGGTCTGGAAAATATTAAATTGTCCCCAGAGAGCATTTAGAAAAAAAATCTGGAATTTTGCAGACATTAACTGTCTGTTGCATGGCTGTGTGTTTTTCTTGGCAATCCAGCACAGTTATGTAACATGTTTGGGCTTCTTAAACTTTCCTTTCTTTTAAAGGTACCACCAGAGCTTTTGGCTAATATTTTCATCATTGTAACAAAGTAAGTTTTAAGCATGTGTTCCTACTTTTCATGAATAGCTAAGCCGATATAAGACAAACACAAAACCTGAACAATTCTTACTCAGATCTGCTTTTATGCAGAGGTTTGCCTTTTTCTTTCTGCTGTGTGAGTCCCACTGTAAAGTGGCTTTTGACAAAAGACAATATTCTTAACTTACTTAGTTTCAGGGTGAGGCTTTATTTGTGGTGGGAGAGTTAAGGATGTAACTATACGGGGAGCAGTTTAAATGCTTTAGCATAACCCCCTTTTCTTGCTGATCTTTCCAGGCACATATAGTGGGATTATGAAACAGACGTCTTTTCATTATGCTTCCCAGACACAGTGAAGTTGTTAAGTCTGCCACATCTGTCTCTCCTTTCTCGACCTCCCACATTTTTGGCTTGGGGTGAAAGAGCAGTGTTTCCCCCATAATCAGATGGCAGAGCAGGAAAGGGGTGTTTCTGCAGCTGAATAGCAGAGCACGAGAAATGGTGAGGGGAAAATTCTTTTGGTTAGGTTTTATTTTTGGGGTAGCAAAAGGATAGGTTAATGGAGGTAGTGGATAGAGATAAGAGAATGGCCAGAGTGTTTCTTTTTGACATGTGATGTTTGTTCAGTTCTATCTCCAAAAAAAATCCATAGGAATTAGTTTATTTGCATATGCTGGTCTCAGGTTGTGACCCAGGGTAGTTACAGGTCTTGGATAAGTGGGTCATGGAGATTCAGTTCTTAGTTCTTGATGGGAACTATGTTCACACAGTCTTTTTCTAAACAAAGCTCTGAACAGTTTTTAAAAGTATCTATCTCAATAATAATGTTACTTATTAGAGGAACAGAGGAATTAGAGGAATTTTGACAATGCAAAGAAGCTATGCTTGTCTTGGGCAACTTTCCATTTCTGTCTCTAATGTACAGTTCACCTATATGTGTGTCAAGATAAGATTCAGGCTTATTTGATTCTACTTCCCTCATATTCCTGCTGTATTCAGATCTGGAACCTGATTAGAATAGCCAGGGTGTCAGCTCCACCATGGCAAAACTCTTCGCTGCTACTGGCATAAAGTCTTGCTGGTACCAGAGCCAACCAGTATAATGTAAAGTAACTTTTGTTGAGATAAATCTCTCTGGCTCTGATGGGAAGCATCTACAAGTGCTGAGGGAGCTGGGAGATGTCATTGCAAGGCCACTGTCGATAATCTTTGCTCAATCATGGTGGCTGGGAGAAGTGCCCAAAGACTGGAGGAAAAAAAATACCACTCCTGTCTTGAAGACAGGCAAGAAGGAGGAGCCAGGGAACTCCAGCCTGGTCAGTCTCCCCTTGATCCCTAGGAAAGTGACAGAGCAGCTCATGCTGGAAACCGTTTCCAGGCACATGAAGAACAAGAAACTCCTCAGGACTAGTCAGCATGGCTTCACCAGGGGGCAGTCATGCTTGACCAACCTGATAACCTTCTGCAATGAACTGATGCACCTAATAGATAAAGGGAGAGCAGTGGCTAGCGTCTACTGGGCCTTCAGTAAGGCCTCTGACACTGTCTCCTGTAACAGCCTAATAGCCCCTTAAGCTGTTGCCGTAGGGGCTGGCTAAGCAGTGAAGTGGACTGAAAACTGGCTGAATGGCTGGGCCCTGAGGGTTTACTTGGAGGCTGGTAAGTAGCAGTGTACCCCAGGAGTCAATACTGGGTCCAATCCTGTTTAGCATCTTTGTTAGTGATCTGCATAGTGGGGCAGAGTATACCCTCAGTGAGTTTGTCGATGACACAAAGTTGGGAGGATTGGCTGATATAGGCCAGAGGGGCGTGCTGCCATCCAGCACGAGCTTGACAGGGTGGAGAAATGGGCTGACAGAAACCTCATGAAGTTCATCAAGGAGAAGTGCACCCCACACACTAGTATATGCTGGGTGCCACCAAGGTGGAAAACAACTTGGCAGAAAAGGACCTGGAAGTCCTGGTGGACACCAAGTTGAAAACATGCCAACAATGTGCGCTTGCAGCAGAGAAGGCTACCAGTATCCTGGGCTGCATCAGGCAAAGTATTGCCAGCAGGTCAAGGGAGGTGATCCTTGCCCTCTACCCAGAACTGGTGAGTCTATACCTGGAGCACTGTGTCCAGTTCTGGGCTCCCCAGTATAAGACAGACATGGACACACTGAAGAGAGTCCAGTGAAGAGCCATGATGATGATTAAGGGACTGGAGCATCTCTCCACTGAGGAAAAGCTGAGAGACTTGGGACTGTTCAGTCTGGAAAAGAGAAGGCTCAGAGGGACCTCAGCAAGGTGTATAAATACCTGAAGAGAGGGTACAAAGAGGACGGAACCAGGCTCTCTTCCACAGTGCCCAGTGACAGGACCAGAGGCAATGGGTGCAAACTGAAACACAGGAAGTTCCCTCTGAAAATCATGAAACACTTTTTTACTGTGAGGGTGACTGAGCACTGATACAGGTTGTCCAGAGAAGTGATGAAGTCTCCGACCTTGGAGATATTCAAAAGCTGTCTGGATGTGGTCCTGGGCAACTGGTGCTAGGTGACCCTGATTGATCAAGGAGTTTGGACAAGATGACCTCCAGAGGTTCTTTCCAATCTCAACCAATCTGTGATTCTGTGATAAGTTAATACTTAATGTTTATTATACTGAGTCTGGAATTCGCTCTGGAAATATTCAACTTGATAAACCTAATTTTGCTTCAACTCTGCATGCTCATGTTCCTTCTCAGGAAAAAAAAACGGGTTTTGGAAAAATTATTAACAGCACTGCTGCTCTTGCACAGTTATCAGGCTCGGGGCTTGTGACTGACACCAATGCATCACCCTGTCATTCCACTGGTGTCAGAGGGTCTAGGTACTGCTCTGCATAGCTGAGTTACCATTTCATCTCCTCCAGAAGAGCGTATTTAGTCTTTAGAACTGGACACTACCTCTAAACTCCATACCGAAAAGCAGTACTGTCTGTGCAGTCTTTGAAAAATGTGAAGTGTTACAGAAGAGCACATTCCCTCTTATTTTTGCTTGGCTTTTAGACTGTGTCATTTAAAGGACTATGCATTAAATGCCATGTATTATTGCTCTCACAAAACGCTGTTGATTGAGCTGTGTTCAAAACTGGCATAGATTGATCTATCTATTTAACACTTATTTTTTGTCAGCCCAAGAATGAGCTGGCTGACATCTTTGTTCTAAAAACATTTAATTTTTCTGTCCAGATAATCTGAACAATAAGAAACAGCCTGTTAACACATACTGCTAAGGCTAATGGGAGTCTTTTGGCAGTCTTAACTAGCAGGAATAACAAAACCGTTCAACGGTTCAGTACAGAGGGAAGCTAAGTATTTGAAGAACAGAAGGCTGAAAATTGCACAACCCTGACTATATGTGCAAAATTTAGGAGCTGCTCCTGTGCCCACTGCAACAATGCTAAAAATTTACCAAGCTTTTGAAAGAATTTCAAGTAACTTCTGTGCAATTCATTTTTTCTCTGTAGATGTTCCGACACAGATGCAGGGTCATGAAATTAATATAATTTTTGTGCTGCTCAGTAAAAAAAATTGACACCAAAAGGAAAATGTTCCTCTTGATGATTAATCCCTCTCCCACCAAGTAACTGGCTATAATTTCATTAAAGACTCCAGTGCATTTTCTGGAGAGTTAATGGCAGACTTGGTGCTAATATGCCTAGCTTTGCCTCAGGCTGTGGTCATTGTTTTCTAGGAAGTGATCTATGTCTTAGACACAGTTAATTTGAAATCACTACATATCTATGCACTTTTTGTTATTTCTTTCCCCACACTCCTTGGTCGTCCCTGGCCTCCCTCTGGTTTTGCTAGTGAGAAGGCTGAAACCCATCTTGAAGTCAAGTGCCTGGCATAATGGGGGCCAAGTACACAATTAGAACATCCAAATGGTACAAACAAATAATAATAGTGTTAAAAACAATTTAATTAATTTTCCTTTTTAGCTGTATAAAAGACATATTGTTTTGTCCTAAATCATAACATGCCAGATGTTATCACAACACAGATGTTCAGAAATGATTTCCCATCTCTTCTGTTCCTTGAAGAAAAACAAAACTGATCGACCCAGTTCCTCCAAATCTATTTCAAGATGCCTCTGCTAGAGCACTAAAGTTCAAATATTTGGAAATGGGTAATGAACTCTCTTTGCTGTTCAGTTACAGATATCTTTTACAGCATGACAGTCAAGTAAGTGTGTCTTGAACTTCTCAGGACACATTAGAGACAGGGAAGCACTGATTTATACTGTATCCTTTTTTGCAGAGGAGGAAACTTGGAAACCCAAAGAGAAGACAGCTGAAATTTTTTGCCTATGATCCCTTAATTATAGTAGCAAGAGTTATCCAGTGTTACGCCCTTAGGTCCTGGTGGGATTCTCAGCGCTATGGGTAAAGCAGCTGTGCCTTTCCTAAAGCTGGAGATCTAAGAATTAAAACATGCAAAATTACAGCACATTTCTGCAAACTTAAATTGCACAGGATAGCAAACGTCTTTGGCAAAGAGGTAAACACATCCCCTGTCTCTAAGCTTACAGTACCATGCTTCCATCACACCGTTACCCTTAGCAGTATGCAACCTTTTGCAGGCAGGGAAAATGTGTTCTGTTAAAAACTAAAGGGAATTACTTAACGTACACAGGCACGCAGATTACACAATGAAGCAGGACATTCCTGTAGGTTCTCCCCTTCTGAAACTATTTTCCAAGTCATTCTTGGTGTCAACTTTAAGTATTCATTTTTCTTTCTCAAGTTACTTGGGTACTATCAGCTTGCTTTAGTGACGGATTGCCAGAAAGCTCACTTTTGCACCAAAGCAGCGCACCCTCGGAAGCAGACTGTTATGCGAGTTCGATGTTATTGTATCCATACCACTCAGTGATCCAAAAACCCTCCCACCAGGACAGGGAAGGCTAAGTTTCCGCAGCTACAGGCAGAGTTTTCGGCACCGGCTCTCTGATTTGTCGTCCTGGCCACGGAGGGGGCACGGTGTGGTCAGCTCGGGAGCCCAGTAACAAAAGGGGAAGCGGAGAGGGAAGGCGCTCGAAGGGCGGCTGGCGACCAGAGGAGCTCATACCGGCTAGGAAAGCCCAGCACCGGCCGCGCAGGGAGTCATGGCTGCCGGCGGCGAGTGAGGTGCGGGCAGGGGGCAGAGTCCTGGGGCTGCCCTGGAGGCAAAGAGCGGCCGGGCGAGCCTCATGGGCGGCCGGGCGAGTCTGGCGTGCCGCGGGAGGGAGCTGCGTCCCCTGCCCCGTCGCCGCTGGGCG
>VYZM01017347.1:0-29187 GCA_013398915.1 Dromas ardeola | reverse complement strand
GGGCGGGTTTCGCCGCTGCCGACCTGCGGACACCCCCGCCCGGCTCGGCGCCGCAGCTGCCGAAGGGTGGGCCACGGGGAGGCGCCTGCGTCCGGCGCCGGGAGCGTCGCCTCGGTCGCGGGGCGCCGGCAGCAGCTCCGCGTCGCCTGGGGCGGCGGGGGCCGGGGTGGTGCAGGATGTGCGTGGCAGCGGCCGCGCCCGCCTTTCTCCGCGGCAGTGAGGAAAGCAAAGGCGCGGGTGTGCGGAGTGGCGTCTAGGTGCCCTGCGTAACTCCTGCCAGGGACTTCCTGGCGCCCACGCTGAGCCCGGCGCAGCCTAGCGCTCCGCTCGCCTCCAGTGCGTATGCGGCAGCTCGCTTTTCCCGCTGCGCCGGCTCAGTCAGGGGTACTGAGGCCACGGAACTTGGTCAGCAGCGTGCTGCTGCCCTGCGACACCGGCCGCAGCTGGCACATGCCACAGTATGTGTTCGCCTTCCTGCTCGTGTAAATATTCCCTTGTTACCTTTGAATATGCACCTAACTCGCTTTTTGGGGCAGTTACGGAACAGAAATGTCCAAAAATGAGGATGGGTTGATACACATACGAACTTTTCACAGGTATGAAAGTTTGATCAACTTTAAATGGTTTTAAACCCATTTGATGTCACTGATGGGTTCCCTTTGCCTTTATGACTGCACAAAACCAGAGAAACTTCCAAAATAGCAGCCTCTCGGCACAACTGCAAATAGGAAGTACCAGAAACCTCTCTAGAGTGTTTGCCGAGAGTCTCAGAGCCACGCACCTCATTCCAGAGGCTCATTCAAGCATCTGGCTTGTTAAGCAAACCTCTGGACCTTTGCAGTTTCATGCACTTCCTTCTGGGGTACCTCTGAAAGCTTTATTCAGCAACAGATTTTAATTAATTTTTAGCATATGTTTAAATGTTTTTGCTGACTCGGTTTGGCACACTATACCAGTCTTAGCAGTCTCCCTCTCCTATTGCATGCTCAAGTAAGCAACCTCTTTCATTTCAAATCCTTTCTGAAAGCATACTATTTCTGTTGAAACCTTTTAGGATTGGTTTCCCAGAAATTCATGAATAATATACCACACAAGTGGTAACTGTGGATATGTTGCACTAAATAATCTTTACTGGTGTCAAGCTCCCTTTACTATCTCATGTGCACTATATCTGTGAAACCATCTCCATCACTCTTGTGTGTCTAACATTTCAAACCAAGCAGCTTCAAATACCCATTTTATTATAAAAAGCTGCCAAGAAAATATCTGAGTCAATGTTTTCCTCCCAAAATTACTTTCCTCTGAGATGTAAGATGGCCAGCATTCAGTTGTAGACAAGTGACTCATTTAAAAGGCTGAAATTTTTGCCTTCTCTCAGCATTAGAAGTTTTATTCCATTTAAAAGCATATACAATGATCTCCAGTGATCTCTTTAAATGGAAAGAAAAAATATTGTAACAAACTGGTTTTTTTCAGAGATTGATAAATATTAATTTTTTTGTAACTCTTAGCTCCAGCACCGTGAGTCCGATTTTAGAATCTTAATGCAGCATGGTTTACTAGAGGGAAGATTACAGATTGGTCATTGCAGAGTAACTCAGTTGAAACCAGCACCCCAATTTTGCTGGATGCTCTTGAAACATATTAAGAAAATGTTCCACACTATATGACTTTGGGAGCAAAAGCCATGCCTTGTTCTCATTTGCATGCCAGAACTTATATAATTAGGACTCTTTTCAGTGGTTCCCAGTAACAGGACAAGGGGTAACAGGCACAAGCTGGAACATTGGAAGTTCCAATCGAATATGAGAAAAAACTTCTTTACGGTGAGGGTGACAGAGCACTGGAACAAGCTGCCCAGGGAGGTTGTGGAGTCCCCTTCTCTGGAGACTTTCAAGACTGGATGCAGTCCTGAGTAATGTGCTCTAGGCAATCCTGCTTTAGCAGGGGAGTTGGACTAGGTGATCTCTAGAGGTCTCTTCCAGTTCTGAAAATTCTGTGAAATTCCGTGACTTAGTTATGGAAGGGTAACCCTATTGCTTAGAAACAGTGTCACACTGGTGTGGTACCTGTTCACTATGACAGTTTTGCCTCACTATGCTTTGGTTCCTGATTTTCTTTTTGGCTGCCTGGGGCTGCTAATTGGAGAGTTTGGTGCCCAGAGGGCTCTCCAGCTAATTAATGTTATTAATATTGCTTAAGAGTAACTCCTTTTAACCTAGATTTTTCTTTTAAGTTTGTTCTTGATTCTTCCTTTCCTTGTTAAGATATCTTGAAGGGTGAAGTGAACCTGAGCGTTGAACCCAGGAGCAAGAGAACAAGTTAATGATGTTAAACTCCTCTTTCTGTAGCTCTTAAAAGGACAGGCAGAGGGTAATACCAAGCAACACACAATAAGGACAAGAAGGACGTGGACCTGTTGGAACGGGTCCAGTGGAGGGCCACGAAGATGATCAGAAGGCTGGAGCACCTCTGCTATGAGGACAGCCTGAGAGAGTTGGGGTTGTTCAGTCTGGAGAAGAGAAGGCTCCGAGGAGACCTTATAGCGGCCTTCCAGTACCTGAAGGGGGCCTACAGGAAAGGTGGGGAGGGACTCTTTATCAGGGAGTGTAATGATAGGACACGGGGTAACGGTTTCAAGCTGAAAGATTTAGATTGGATATCAGGAAGAAGTTCTTTACTGTCGGGGTGGTGAGGCACTGGAACAGATTGCCCGGGGAAGTTGTTGATGCCTCATCCCTGGGAAGTGTTCAAGGCCAGGCTGGATGAGGCTTTGAGCAGCCTGGTCTAGTGGGAGGTGTCCCTGCCCATGGCAGGGGGTTTGGAACTAGATGATCTTTAAGGTCCCTTCCAACCCGAACCATTCTGTGATTCTGTGATTCTATAAAGAAATCTGGTAGTTGCCTTAGGACCAGTCTGCAGGGACTGCTGGGGCGAAGCAGAACTTCACCACCCTCATACCAAGTTCCGTGAAACTGATGGTCTACATTTTTCTCTTATTATATATTAGTACGAATCAAGAGTTTCTTCTCTGAAACCAATTGCATTTCATCAGTTTTAAATTAGTATGAGTGATAGGGGAAGCTGGACTGGTAATTCTCAAAATATTGGTTACAAAATGAGTTCAAATGATGGAGTAGGCTCCAATTTGTGCTGCTGTTATGGAACAGAAAACATGTGGGCAGGATGTATTAACATCAGTGGCTTTATTTTACATCTGTAACATCAAAAAGGAGGCAACAAGCAACAGCTTAAAATATAAGCTTTCTATATTGTTGAATTGCTATTGATCTTTTTCTTCCAGCAGGAAGATATATGATTATACAATAGGCCATCTGAATTTATACTACGGGGTGGTTGAAATAATTGTAATATTAGACATACTGCCTCAGAATGTGGCAAAAGGTCTTAACACGAAGTTGAGGGGAAAATAGCATAAATTTGACTCTAGGAAGTCAGTCCTTAAAGAGTGAAGAGGTTTGTTTGGTTTGTATTTTCAAGGGGAGAAATGGATTTTTCTAGTATGAATACACTAGACAAGTATGTTTGTCTTGGAATCAATGGCATTAAGCTAACTTAAAAATCATCACTGATGCAACAGGTTTGCAGTTATGTTTTTTGGTTAGGCCTTGTCCTCAGGTGGTTTATCAGCTTTCCGTGGGGGGCTGCTGTGACAGTGACTATTGAATTCCTTGTTCAGTCTGGACTGGAGTCAGGCAATGCAAGCACCAGCCCTGGCTCAGTTTCTGTAGGCAATCCTTCCTGAGCAGATCCCAGTGTTACCTGGAAACTCATTGTCTTAATCTTTACTTTTTAACCATGTATTTAAATTTATTTTTCTTTGTGTATAATACTGTAAGGGAGGTCAGAGTTCCTGAACAATCTTTAGTGAGGTCAGACTTCTTAGAGGAGCAATTCTTGGGATGTGTTCTTTTTTTTTCCTTGGAAATCAAGTGTAGGAGATAGGAACTTGTTTGCATATAGTTTCTGATAATTTCAGTTCAAGGACTGCTGTATTTACAGCTCATAACATTTTATGATAAAAAAACACCTGTGTTTTGCATTGCTAATATTCTCTTGAAAAAGACAAACGGTATATGAGTCCTGCTGTCTTATATCAGCAAGTGAAAAAACAATACTGAAAACCAAAGTGCAAAGTAAAGTAAATAACTTTTTTCAGAGTTGCTCAGCAAATACATAAAAAAACTTCAGGTTTCCTGATCCTCAGTGTAATGCTTTTCCACTGAAGCATTTTACTTTTTAAGTAATGAGTTGTCACTTGTGCAAAGCCAGCAAAAAGGACAGTCCAAATGCATCTCTGTACTGTCTTTCTCTGTACAGGAGGCTTCCATATTATATCTTAGTATCTCTGACTCTGGGTTAAAACATGCAAATGTGAGGATACTACTCTACATCAGAGAGTAGTAACCAATATTACATAGTCTATAATCCCCCTGTAGGAATACTCAGGCTTATGCTACTAATGACTTATTTGTACAGATGGAAAGAATAGGAAAAGAAGTAATTCTTCCAGGAAGAAAGATTATAAAGGGTTTTTGGATTGAATATGAAGCAAATAGCAGCATCGGCCCAAAAAGCCCACAAGCTTAGAAGTCTTTAGTATCATTTCCTTGTATTGTGTTATGCAACAGAAAAGTCAGAATAAAACAAGAATCCTTACGGAAGTGCAAGTTGTCCATCACATTTTTAATGACCAAGGGAAGGAAAAAGCTTTTCAAAAACTTCAAGCAAGTTTAGCTGCTGTATCAGTTAGATTTCCAAGTGGTCTGAGAAAGGTGAAGTACACTGAGACGTAATGGGTGTTACTGGAAAGAATTACATCTTCACTTCAGTATCCTGCCTTCTGTCTGACAACTGTGATACATCCTGTGGAAAATGGGCTGCATAGTTTTCAGTTATTTTAATCCAGTTTTATAGTGGTTTGCAGCAAGAGGGAAGTAAAGATTTTTTCAGAAAAATAAATGCAACTTCAAAACTGCATTTCTTAGAGGAACTGACAAGCAAAGAAGGATTTAAACAACTTTGTCTTTCCTACTATTCACTTAATATTCTTCAGGAAGGAAAAAGTTCCCCAAACAGCTCAGTTACTGCCCTCAAGTGATGTCCTGTAAGATGCGGAACTTTCCCATGAAGCTTATAATAGAAAACAACTTTTTTTAGAGTTTGTGGTTTACTTTGAGCATTGCTGTTGCATTATAATTTCAGAATTGTTTCTTCCCATAGACTATGAATGTTAAATTGTATTATTCTAAGCGAAGATTAGTTGTTGGTTCCGTTTGGTTTTTTGTTGTGTGTTTTGTTTTTTTTTTTTTTTTAATCTGAATAGGGAAGTTTCCTGGATCTTGGACAGCCTTTGGTTATCCAGAAAACTGATAGAATAAAAGTCTCAGAGAACAATGAGGGAGAAATTAATGTATTGAATACAAGTAGGAACAATCTGCTTCAAATCTAGCTGGTTAAAAGCAAGGAAGTTACATAGTTTCAGTCACCCCACCATTTCATAAAGCTGTTTCTTTGCACAGATGATTCAGATCACAATTCCATCACTGACACGCATTGTTTAATCATCCAAAACAATGATGATATTATCATAATTGTTATTCAAAACATGTGAGTTCTTTTATGATATGTGCAATGAGAATCATGCTCCTTTTCCTATTTGTCCTTCATGCCAGCTGGTCCTTCCTCCTGACCTCAGGGCTGATGCAGATCCCATGGCCCTCCAATGTCAGAGAGAGCTCCTGCTGATTTTAATAAATGCCTGAGTAGCACTGGTGTCTGAGCAGTCCTGGCCTCTCTCATGAAAAAGTAAAATGTTAGCAGCATTTTCCTTCCTCCTCCATTCTGCTCTACTCATGTAAGAGGTTAAGGAATCATCATGAGTCTGCCATGGTTGAATGTGTACTTAGCTCCAGTATCAGGGTTCTTTATTCAACAAAGCACTTGAACATTAAGCAGTTTTTAAAGCCTTTTCCTATACAATAAAATACTTACAGGCTTATGTGATCTTGACGTGTCTAGAAATTGAAAATGAATTTTAAAGATGACTTACGTATTTACAGAATTAAAGTTTAGGAACTTTTAATCCCCTAGTGACCACGTATGGAGCTCGTCATGGTAAATTTCCCCCTCTTCCCCAAACATAACAACACTTATCATTATGCCCTCTTATGTTTTCCTCTGAAGAGATAACTACTTGATATTTCCTTTTGTTTTAGTGCATCCTCTCAGATACCCTTACAAAAACAGCTTTCTTGCCCACTACTCTCTTTTTTTCTCCTAATGTGAGTGCGTAGATCACAGGACGCTTGGGTGTGAAACTGTATCTGTGATGCATCCTGGTATAGATTTTCACTTGATTAACTGATATTTCATAATTTAACATGTTTAGTTGTTTATGTATAACACAGGCCCTGGTTTAAATATCTGCAGTTGCTGAATGGGCGTCTGTTCTACGGCTCTTACAGCAACAAAACTTCCAGTGCTGAACCCATCTCTTTGTGGATTTCTTACAACGTTATAAGATAGGTTTAAGAATCCTAATTCAGTCTCATAGAAAGCTGAAAGTTACTGCTCAAAAACTCCAGGCAAATGAAGATACCTCTTACCCAGGAAATAATTTATACAGGATACAGTGCCCTGGCAGGTAAAATACAAATGCCCTGCAGAAAATGAAACTTAGACTTCAGGGGGCTTTTTCATCTTTAGCATGGGTGGTAGTTAACAATATTCTTCACGTTAACCTTCCTATGTATGGGCTGGGTTGGGGAGGTATATATGGGAGGGGCCAAGGGAGGAAAAGGAGATTTAAGTTAGAAGCCAGCTAACAGTTTGCAAGAAACTCTGTAAGCTCATATCCTGTACTCCTGCTTTATTTACATGAATTCCCACTATCTAGGTTCGACCATTAGAAAAGAGGCTATGGTACATAGTACATGACAAGACTGAGTCCCAGTGACTGGATGTTGCAGCTGCCTTCATGTTGTGAATTCATTTTATGTGACCTGCCACTTTCTGTAATTGATCACTTCTGGGAAAAACCTTTCTCCTCCACTTGGCGAAAAAGACCTAAACCTCAAATGTGAAGTGCTGTCTCTTAAAAAAAGATGAAGAGAAGACAGCAGTTCACTAACTTTTTTTCTTTTCTCCTTCCAGCCTGCTACGTTTTTAATACATAAAGAGCTAAAATAAGCGGGTTTAGATTTTTCCAGCTAGACATGATTTTGCCACGCTAACTCAATTTAACACAGTGCGAATGTAAAAGGTAAGCATGTGCCCAATGCTGAATGCGTGTTAGGTGTTTCTCAGTGTGTGTGAGCAGTTGAGATTATTTTTGACTTAGTTTGTGCCCTCTGTAGTTTCTTGCAAGATGGTGGGGAGAGGGGTTTGCGCTTCGTAACAAGTGAAGGCATTATGAGGTGCTGTTTGGCAGCACACCCATTTAGGACTTGAATAATGGTTTTGTCCTTAGAAAAAAACATTAAAATAGTCCAAGATTTCTTGCAGTTGTTGTCCAGCGTTCCATGCAGTCTTGGCCCTACTATTTCACCAGTTTCTGAGTCCGAAATTATTATTCTGTTTAACTGGTAGCTCATTTTTCTTGTGGAATCACTATGAGGTGTTTTTATGAAACCCTGTTTTCTTGTTCAGTGACCTGCCAGTTGTAATATCAAATGGGAAAGGAAATTTGACCTAGATGGCACAGTGCAAATTTTATCACCATAGAAGCACAGCAAGAATCAGTATGAGAATCACATGAAATGTATATGTACACCTTTATGCTTTATGTCTGAAACAATTATTTCAATTAAAAGTTCTGTTTGAAATTTGTTCAGATGATCACTGAAAATACCTCTATGTTCAAAATTAGTAGCACCCACAAAATAAAACTTATATGTAAAGTCTTAGAGGTTCTTTTTCAAATTAAGCAAATGACAACCTCAGATGTCACTTGTAAGAAGCATGGGAATTTTTAGGTCACCATTTTGATTCCAATTTTGCAGATTTTCCATTGTCTCTGTCACAATACAGCACTTTGTCATTGTGGCTGTAATGAAATAAATGGAATGGTAAAAAGACACTTAACCAAAAAAAAAATTGGTAGCACAGTCTGTAACAAATCTTCTTTAACGGATCTGTGCTTTAACCATCAGTCAATACTGCTTTCTCCAATAATGGGTTCCTGGGTATTTATTTTTATAAGATCTGTGCAATTAAAGCCAAATACCACTGCTTTGTGGATCCTCCCTTTTGGATTAAGGGCATAAATAGCTCTTTCAGCTATCATAAATAGCATAGATGTGAAATGTTTTAGAGAGTCAACTGCCACTATTGTTTATCAGAGCTGTTCCAGATCTGGGAGAAAAAAATTGAATGAAGCCAGAGCTAACTGAAGTGAATAGGTGCTCTCATTCATTTCTGGCCTGTTTCGTTTTATAACACATACATAAAACTACAGGAAGAAGTCTTTAGGATGATACGGTAAAGTGAAGTTTTACCTCAAAGTCTTTGAGATTCCTACTTATAATCAGCCATCCAGTACATTTTCTTCTAAGGACTCATCAAACCTTCAAACATCAAAGCTTGCTATGGCCAGGATGACCACTTCAAATCATGATGGTCGGGTGGTGGTTCAGTCTGGAATTTCTGAATTGGCTTTTGAAAACAGAGTTAATTCCAAAATCCCATGTGATGACCAGCTTTGAGAATGCCTTGCTCCCTGACAATGCTGCTGTTAATCCACAGATTTGTCATGCCGCTGCACTTGGTTTATAGATCTTCCCACTGGCCCTGGTCCATCTGGTCATGGAAGTTACTCCCTCTCTGGGGAAGGGCCAACCTCTGTTCCATCTTAGTTGTTTCTGGCTTCCAACCTCAGACATCTGGTAATATAAGGAGAGATGATAATACAAGAGTCATCTTGAGGTGACTTACTGTTTTCTAAAACCCTTTTGGACCCTGTGGGCTTTAAGAAAAGTTGTTTTTGTCCCAGATCCCCTTTGAAGTCACCAAAGCTAGGACTTCTCTGTCACTTCTTGGACACTTAAATTATAATGATAATCCTAATTGCACCTTTACTCCCTGGGTATCAATATGAACAGTTTCTGCAGCAAAAGTTTAGGTTTTAAAAAAACCTAATACATATATTTTTACAGAACTCGGCACATAATCTGCATGTTTACATGTGAGAGTACATGTGTGAATGTATTCACATGCCCACAACTGGTTGTTATTCATATCTCAAGTTACTTGTGAACCCCAGTATGTATTTGACCATGTGGCTAAACTGGTAATGTATTAATTTTAAGTAATACAACATAAAGCAATAAGTCATGATGATGATGGGTCTAGGGCGCACCACAGAGCTGTTCCTCTCCCTAGGTCATGATTTTTAACAGTTGAGTTATGCCTTTATATATGCTGCCTTTCACGTGGTGTGAAGTCAGCCATTTTTTCAGGAGCTGTGACGCATAGAGCAAGATGTATCTTTTTGGTTCCAGTATAGATCTCAGGACGGGGGAACCAGGTTGGTTATGTTTTGACTGTGGGACTTGCAAGAGCTGTATTAAACTGCCGTTTAATAAACTTGCAAGAGCTCTATTAAACTCCCTGTTCTCACAACTAGCTGGCCTTGGTCCTTTCGTACCTTCTGCCCTGAGAAGACTGTCATCCACAAACCTTCCCAGCTCCAACTTACCCCCAATGCATCTAAGGGCATTAGCCCTCCATTACATGTCTGGCAGGAACGTGGAGCACAGCTGATGGAATATAGGCTGTTGCTTTTGGATATCCACTGTTACCAATACTTGCCATAATGTTTGGCTGTGCCACCAGGGCACCAGGGAGATGGCTGTATGTGACATTCAGGGAGAAAACATGTGGAGAGAACTGGGACAATATGTGGAAATACTACATATTGTTTTCTTTCTGTTTATTGATGGAGAGCTGCCAGCAATGAATCAGAGATTGATGTCATAAGCCACTTCTTATTTATCAAAAACAGTTGTAAGAGGGGCAAATGTGCTGTTCAGCATCTGTTTCTGTTGCTCCCTGTTCTCTGTCATCCAGCTATAGAACACTAACGAAGAGCCTACTCCTAATGCTTTTTTTGTCAGTTATCCAAGCAATCAGAGCCAACAAATGCTTTTTTAAAGTAATAGACTCTCAGAAACTAATGCAAGTTTGGAACTTGAAAGAGCAAAAGGTTTTCATTATGTTTTTAAAGCAAATGTCAAATATAAACTCTTTTTCATGTCCATATAAGCCCAAAGGGCATGGAATGCCTGCTTCCTGCCAAATCTGGTATTAACTATGGCTATCACTTAGAGGAAAATTAAAACCATTTGGGTCTTTGTCCATGAAGGCTCCCCATGTGATTTATGAAGGCTCTCTGTAGATCTATTGCAACTTCAGTTCATGGGTTTTCAGTGCATGTATTCAGTATGGTGCTTCAGCGACGGAGTGATCATGTGGACTTGAATGCAGTGGTCCAAGGGCTTCATTTAAGTATATGCACAGTGGCACCAGGACCTAGATGTGGGTGTGTGCACACACGCATGGTGCGAGAGAGAAAGAAAGATGATACAGAATATGAGTGAATTCAACCTGGGGATTTTGACCTGGATTTCATACAGCTGTAATTTTGCTGAGCAGTTAAACAAAGTGTTGGGTTTTTATCCTGTCTTTAAGGTATTTGGAACACTTTTTTCCTTGCCTTTGTGGTTGAGCAGGGGAAAATGCTATTTTGTGTATGAGTGTCTTTGGTGGGCACTGTAAGAAGAACTATATTCATATGAAAATAATGATTGTGAGTATAGCACTTCACTCAGCTCTTCCAGCACCATGGCACGAGTGGCAGTGCCAACTTGAGGAGGGCTGAAGTCATGCAGAAGGAATTCTGGTGGCCAATCTTTTGCCCTGAGGACCTGCGGTTGTAACTTGCTTAAGTAGGAGAAAGCTGACGTTCACAGTTACTCTGACCCAAAAGCGTGTCTTCTGTTAACTGCTTATGAGATAATTGATCCATAGCTTTTCCCTGAGTCAGTCCTAACTTATTTCCCATTGACTTCTGGGTAGTTTTAGTTGCATCAGGTGTGTCCGCACCTGGGAAAAGAAGAGAATCTGTTGGCTGAAAGTGAACAAAACCTGCAGGATTTTAGGGTTTGTGGTGTTTAAAACCAGTGATCTGAAGGCAAAAGCTGTAGCATTCTTCACTGCGGAACCATGCCAGCACACTATGGGGATAGCTTTTTTCTCCTCAGCCCTCATTTGGAAGGAATTCCTATTTAGGAATGTGTTTACACATGTAGCATGAAGACTTTCAAGATGTGAGGGTCTGTACAAAAGGAACAGTGACAGAACCCTCAAAAATAGTGATGGGGCAGCCTCTGTGTCACCAAACCATGACACTGCTGTTTTCCCCACAGAAGAAGGAGCGTGTTTTTAATGTAGCAGCTGGGATCAATGAATGCACTGAACATCCATAAAAGGAGAAGTGGAAGAATACTGTTTTGAAAGCAAAAAGATGTTTTCCTTATTCATCTTATTTCTCACTTGCAGTCCATCTTGAAAGGGCATTGATGCTAAATATTCATTATAAAATGTAGAATTAATTGACCAGAACCGAGTGCTTGGTTTCATTGTGGATGGCCCCCATCTTTAGAGGCAGAGGCTCTTCTAGAAGGGTGGAAGCTGAGCCTTAGGCAGCTCTGACTGAGATTCCAGCAAT
Organism: Dromas ardeola; assembly: GCA_013398915.1. NCBI lineage: Eukaryota > Metazoa > Chordata > Aves > Charadriiformes > Dromadidae > Dromas > Dromas ardeola. The sequence continues at coordinate 17,438 of VYZM01017347.1, read as the reverse complement.
GCTTGCTTATTCTTAGGTTTTGCAGCTCTGTTGGAGTTGTCAGTGAAACAGCATTGGAATGTCATTCAAAACTTAGCAAACCTGAACTGGTTTAAGTAATGTTGGAGGGCATTAGATGGAAAAATGAATTGCATGGAAATCACCAGAGAACAGTATTTTCAGCTTAAATTGCTTTAAACTCCGTTTAATTCCAATTTAGAGAAAGTTAGTTGCAAAGGAGTGGCTCACAAGTGTTGAAAATATAATCTTAACCTTTTGCTGAAACATGGTGAGAATGAGAAAATAGGATGAGAATGATTAACCTTGCCACAGGATTGTGCACAACATACTTTAAAGTGGTAGCTGTTATGAAATACACTGTGGATTTAATAATTTCCTTGTAAATATTCATACTCTTCTTGTTTCTTCCACATGCTGTATACATTTTCATTAAGAAATTTATGTATTATACTTTGTCACAAAAAATAAAAGCAAGGAATAAATAGCTAGCAAGAATCCTTCTATACTGCAGTTGCATTTCAGTGCTATCTTCAGTGTTTTGATCAATTATCAGCATAACTTTTTAAAGCTAAAGATGTGCTTAATTAAATTATTGCCTTCAACACTTTTGTGTCTTGGATGTGACTGCAAACTAAAACCTGGCTTATACTTGTAAAACACTGACAGGGCAAATACGAAAAGTGCATTTTCAGTCTATGTTTGCTGAGAAGAAAGATTTGAGTTGGGAGTTTATGGTATGAAGCTGGGATCCTGACTTGAGTAAGCATCAGTTCACAGGGATTTGACACAGATGAATGGACTATTGGCTGCTGGATTCTTGAAAATTCTTTGAACCTCCATTTTTGGCTAATGGTGGGGGGAGAATCACATTTTGCTCTTCCTGTAATAAGTCAGAAAAAAATTGCCACAAGGCATTCATCCTCTAAAATCCTGTTGGCAGTTTGGGCCATTATACAGAAACTGCGAGCCAGGATTAGAGAGGAAACCTTGCCAAGAAATCCTGAAAATAGAAAGCTGAAAAATATTACTGGTACTGGAAGACTTAGAATTCAAATTACTTTCATATTGTGGCCTTAAACTCTATGAAGATCAGAGTGCATTGAGAGCATTCTTCTGAAAACACTTGCTGATTTTTAAATAACTTGCAAGCTGAACATTGATCATATTGTCCTAAATGCTAAGAAATCTGTCTGCCTCAGTATATAAGGTAAAATTAAGAAATCCTATTACATAGGTGGTTTCCCAACCCTGCTCCACCCCTTAAACTGTCCTTTTAGCTGAAGGGATAATTGGATTCTGGAATGCAGAGGAATTTATAGTTAAATCTCACTTGATCCAAATATTAATACTGTTTTCTTATTTGGAGGGGATGATTTTGCTGTAAGCTACATTTTAAAAAGAAAACACAATCATGCTGAAAGAAATATTTAATAAATAAATATTTCTAATAATTTTATTTAAAGGCTGTGTATTTTTACTCTCCACATGACTTTTGCTTGCTCTGTGTAAGCTCTTTTTCATGTATGCTCCTGTAGACTAAATATTGATCTAATAGAGTGTAGAGATTGTAACCTGTTTTGTTTTTCTTTTAAATAACATATGAAAATGTTTAACTGGGACATAACATTGTGAGCTGTGGAATACTTGTGAGCCTAGTTCTCACAGTTGAATCTGATGGAGTGTAGGGTTGCTAGAGCCAGAACATCAACCCCAGACCTTTCATTAGGAAAGGCCTCTCTGTAATTAGTCCTTGCCCTTCTGATTGTTTCCACTGTTACTGATCTGGATTTCCCTGAATAGCTGTGGTATCATTTTGCAGCATGCATTGCTGGTGGTGAAAGTTTTCCAGTGCTGGGAGAGAGGTGTGGGTTGAGAACATTGTTCTTTCCTTATGAAACTGGGGGGTGCGGTAGTAGCAGCAGCCAGTGATTCTGACCAGCATGGGTCCAGCACTAGGACAGAGTGGGAAGCCCCACAAACAAACATGGCCACATGGGGCCATTTGGAATTACCATGCATATTTGCACCTAGGACACTCTTGTAAATGCTGTGGCCTCTCGCTATGTGATACAGAATTTATATTTTTTGTTTGCCCTCCTTCCCCCCCGCAAATTACAGATAGATGTAGCAGGGTGGGTGGTGGGTTGAGAGACAGTTCAATGGCCATCCATCTAGTTATACTAGAAAGCATCAGGTGAAAACAGCAAATGAATTCTGAGAAAGACTGGCTTCTGGAGAAGTGGATGAAGGCAAATGAATCCTAAGAAGAGTTCAACAATGTGTTTTCTAACACTTCAGCTTGTGATTAATCTATCATAATTAAGACTAATTACCAAAAGAAGAAAAGGGAACATCAGAGTTACACTGGTATAGGGCCACTGAAGTGAAATGTTCCCCAGCATTTGTATGTGATGTGGTCTGCTCTAACCAAACCCTGTGGCAGTGGTAGGTCAAGGGAAATAGCTGTGGAAACAAATATGAAAGTCTTCTGGATGCTTTAATTAGGTCTAATACCTGGCCATGATAGTTTTGTCAGGGAAAAACAAAGGGAAATGAGTCCCATTGCTGCTGCCTTCCTCCTGTTCAGCCTTTCTCTTCTCCCGACCCCCCAGTAATGCACACGCTGTTTGCTATGGGATTGCTTGTTGTGATGTACAAATGAGTTGCTATGGGAAGTTAGAAGATATCCCTCTGAAACTGATTCTGGAGATCCTGAGAAACGTTTCACTGAAACTGTGACCATTTACCCAAAAGTTGGCTGTTCCTGTTTTAAGAATTTAATTTGTATTGAGGGGGAAAAAAAAAGGACCCTGGACTACAATATATTCATAAATTAGAAGGAATAAACAGATTCTGTTCTGTTTCTAATTAATTTCTAATTTTTATTTTACCTTCTTTTTTTCTTCTGCTTTAAAATTACACCCTGCTCCAGCAGACTTGAATTTTTAGTGAAAAAAATATTTAATCATTTCCTTCCTTTTCAGCTGTTGTAACTGTACTCTGTGAGTTACTACAGGAAGAGTATCTTATTCCTGACTTCCTGGTCTGCCTGCAAGCTGATATCTGGTGCCCTCCTGAAACACACAATTTTGATTGCTGGTCCACCCAGCCATGCCGGATTTATGTAAACAAGGTTTATACATCTAAAGATGCCAGAGAAGCAGACGTTTTATGTTTACTCAGGATCTTTTTGCATCAGGAATTAAGAGAACAAACAACACATCCAAAGCCACATGCCTTCTTTAATTGCACCTATATTAGATTTGGTGAAGGATCACCGTTTTATCAAGCAAGAGATTTTACTGATTAAATTACTGGCTGGTGGCTGTGCAAGCAGGCTCAGTCGTAAGTCTCTTTTTGGCTCTCAACAGAAGGAGAAACTGATCTGTAACAGATACTGCTGTTCCTTTTGCTTTCTTCCTACCCCATCTGTGTAACAAAGCTGCTGCTTGATCACTCTCTTGACCTTAAGCCTCCTATGACTGGGAGAGTGGAATAAAAAGAGAGGGTAGAGTAGGAGGGACTCTAGCAGGAGTAGGAGTGCATGGATTTGTATGTGGAGATTCAAAAAGGAAGGGAGATAGCAAAGGAGATCTTGAACAGGAAAGACGAGAAGTTGAATATGAAAGCGAGATCTGCAAAGAAAAATAGGGAAGTGAAACATAAAAATAGCTGAGGAAATTAGAGATGGGGTGGGGAAGATATCAGGAGAGGGAGCAAAAGATGAGAAACCAAGACGAGATAACTTACCACAAGCTGTATAAATTTCTGTAATATGTATGTATTGGCTTACATTAATATTTATCTAAAAGAATCTAGGCTTCCTACTTAAGTATCCCAGAAGATATTATATTCAACTCATGTTAAGATTGGCTACTGCTGTTTGCTGACTACAGAGGGAGCTCAGACAGTTTAAACTTGAAGGCCAGCTTTTAGCTGGCAGAAGTTTGGTAAAATAATTTCTACTTACTGTATTAGAGTTGGATATTTTTGTTTTAAAAACTGTAAAAGATGTGGCTTTCTTAGAGAGAAGAGAAGTTGGCATTCTTGTAGGATCAGAATGGAACTGTAAGTCGGCAGCCTTACTGGTGGGAAGGAAAAATTGTTTAGGTCAAAATAATCTAGCTTGACGCTTATACTTTTCACCTGTGTGTGACTAATATAACAATGTTTGGTTTGTGTGTGTGCTTTGCATATCAACTCTAATTGCTTTTCAGAGATCTTGACAAATTGTGAGCATGTAAATATAGGAAAGGTCTCTGAACACACACACAAAAAAAATAATTGTGATTACATATGAAACTTAATTATGTTAATAAGCTGTCTCAGTCTCCACACTTGCAATTATGATCTCCCAAAACTCTAATTCCCATGACTGAGAATAGAAACCTTAGTTACTCTTACTCAGGGATCTTAATATGTTTCTTTGTCATCTGACTTCTAATTATTTATCTAATGGCACTGAAAACTATGGTCTTATCTTCCAGTTGAGAAGGGAAAGCATTGTTTTGAATTCAGTTGCATTAACCTGGGATGCTTATGGAAAAAAACGTTGCTAATTGTTTTTCAGGGGAGAAACGAAGAATTTTTCACACACACGTTTGCTTCTGCCATGTTTAAATGTGTGTCTTCTAGTGTAGGTGTTTCTCAGTCCCTGTTGTTTCAAAGTAAAGTATTAGGAACTTTTCTTTTCAATTCCCTGAAAAAGTCTTGAGCCTCTGAGTAGGGACCCACTAGAAAATGTCTTCTTGCGAAAATGCCGCAAGTAGTCTTGGGCACTCACAGGGTTTAGGTTTAACTGACTCCATTTCTGTACCTTCTTACTTGGAAAGCCAGAAGTATATGATGATGTTTGCCTTGGCTGTGCTAACACAAAAAAGCAATGTGGTCACTGTGTATGTGAAAGATTAAAACACCAAAAAAGTAGGATATAGAATATTTCCATGGGAAATGAAAGGATTAAGTAAGCAAACAAAATTTTACATAGGACAGAAGAATACTTACTGGAATATATGGCCTCAGGATTAAATGTTTCGTATTCCTCTCTACATCTCTGAAGACTGAACTGCACAAATAAAAATAGCACCTTACAGCCTAGCAGACATCCTGACAGATTAGCTGAAAGCCTTTTCCTGTATGATTCCAGGCCTGTGTTTGATGATTTTTATTATGAAGCCTGTAAAAAGTGAAATGCATGAATGTTTGCTGGATCCTCCATGTAGAAGCTTTGCATAACCAGTTCTCTGGTCAGTTGTGCAGCATGCTCTCGTAGCCCTTGTCCTCTTTGCCCCGTTCACACAGCTAGCACCCTCATCCTGACTGAAGCTGTGGCGGTGGTTTTTGTTGCTCAGAACAGCATCACCTTGTTGTATGAGCATCTGTCAGGTGCCAACTCTCTGATCTGATCGTGGAGGGAGTTGTTATGGTTTGAGAAACCCGTAACAATTTATTGTTGTTTAGACAATTATTCTATCACCCAATGACCCCTCCCCACCCGGGAAGGATAATAGGAGAAAACAAAGAAACACGAGGGTTGAAATATAAATAGATTTAATAGGGTAAGACTAAATAATTAACAATAATACTAAAAAACCAGCATTGATCCTGATACTAATATAAAATAGACAAGGGTTATACTCAACTACTTACATCAGCAGGAAGCTGTGCACTCCCAGTAGTGGACAGCAAATGTTGGACGCTGCCAGTGCTATGGCTTCAGGAGGAAGGGAAAGGCTCGGGGGTCTGGCACTGGGGCAGGAAGTTCTCTGGACCGCTGCCATCAAGGGAGAGAGAGAACTACGCAGCAAAGTTTCTAATTTATATTGAATGGTATGAAATAATCCTGTTGGCCAGCTTGGGTCAAGTGCCCAGGTCTCTCTCCTCCTCATCCGTGCACCTGGCAAGGCTCGAAAACACTGAGACCTTGAATNTGCACCTGGCAAGGCTCGAAAACACTGAGACCTTGAATCCTACATAGCCTAGCTGGCTATAAAGTAAATATTTTCACGAATTCGGACACTAGAGTCTTCTAAAAGTGCAGTTTTCCCAAGCACTAGAAGATAAATTAGTCCCGTGTTGCTCAAACCAGGACAGGAGTAAAAATCGATCAGTTATTAGCAACTCTGACCAACGTGCACGTTTAGAAGAGAGCAGATGGTTTTTGCAGGGTTAGTGTATCAGCTATCTGCTGTTGTAGCGGAGGTGGAAAGAGGAGAGGCTCTGAAAAGCCCAGACAGCAGCGTGCTCCTTGGCCGGCAAGCCTGCGCTGCCGCCACGGGAGGGCACTGCAATCATCCCGAGCCATAAGCAATTCTCAGGCACGGCCTCATTTCTGGGAAATACATTGAAGTTTCAGGAGGAAGCGTGTATTTATATTTTTTTAAACATCAAAAACTTAGCTCCTCCTCATTCTATGACTAATTAAAGCGGCTCTCTTTTTAGTTGTATTCCAGTATCTACATGTTTATATGGTTTCATAGTGGTTACCATGAACAGCTTGTGACTTGATCTCCTTTCACTGTTACTCCATTCTTTTCAATCTCCCTAATTAACCGTTGCTGCCTCTTGTTTCCCTATATATGCTTTTACATTCCTTTTTATCCTTATTTTTCAGGATGACTGTGTGTTGTTTTATTTATCCTATACAAACCACCTATATTTAAGATAATGGTTATGTAAATCAGGAAATGGCAGTATTAAGAATGCCCATGCAAAGAACCCAAAGGATAGCAAAACCAAAACCGAAACTCACTACCAAGAACAAATGCAAATATCTTTTTCTTAGGCCTATAAATAGCTCTTGATGTCTTGAGGTCAGTCTCCTGAGTGGACTCTTTGATGAGCAAGGATGTGCTCACATGATGGTATTCTTTTGATGGAGGCATTATTATAGTTTGCATCCTCCAGCTAACTACTGTTTTCAAGAAATCTGAAGGAACTATCCAGGATTGAAGTTGCTGCGTTTAAAAACTACTAGGGAAGACACTAAAGACAGAGATCTAAAGCAAGGTGATTTTTTGTTCTCAGAAGAAATAGTTATGAAACCAAGCTAAAAATAAAAGAAAAAAGACAAATGCATTGTGCAAGGTCACCACAACCTGCTTTCTTGCACTTAGATGTTAGGATCTGCTACCTCTCACACTACAGCTTGCTGTGAACTTTCAGCTTGTCATAAGCATTAAACAAGTACATGCTTTATAGTAAACTGGAAGGCTTCTGGGAATAAATGACCTGCTCCAGCAAAAGCTGAGTCAGAAAAATATGGCAAACTTGCATGAGGATGCTCTGTAATAGGCATGTTTAAAAATCTCAGGCAGTTCTACTGCCACTGAGAGGTACTTTTTAAGAGGAGTAAATATAAATTCAACACATTTACATCCTCTTCCATCATAATTAAACCTTTATTGCTGTTAAACATTTTTTATAAAGGATATCCAGGTTACAGGCAAAAATGCTGTTGGAATCTTTATCACATTATAAAACTTCAAGTAATTTTACTTTGATTTTAACTGCTCTAGCTGATTATTAGAGACCGTAAAAGATTCACCTTTGGAGGCAGCTGACATTTGACCCATCTATCCGTCAGTGAGAAGAAAGCTGTTGACTGGAAGCTTGAGACAGGAGTTGAAAACTCTCTCATCAAAATACTCACTACAGCCTCAGAAATTAGGATGATTTGGTTATACACCTGAATGGCCTTAGTGGAAGAGAAGGGCCAGAGTCACTGCAATTAATCTTTTCAAGGACATTCTTTTCTCAAGTGTCAGACATAATTATCTGCATTTCCACTGTAGTAAGAAAGTGAATGCTTTGACACAATACGCTGTTGATTGTGTCCTTCATATTACAGTCACTGGTATAGTTCCAATGTTTTCACAGTTTCCCATGTAATCAACTGAGACACAGCTTGTCAGGGGCACGGTGTATTCCAGATGTCAGTGACTAAATCCATATTGCAAGTATGGGGTTTTTTATTGCTAGTTGGTACTCCTTTCTTTATTTTGTTATTTATGTCTCCAGATTTTCTTGTTGAGAAAGGTATTTGTGTGAATAGAATAAGAAAAGTGAATGGTGTTTTACCTTTCTGTGTAATTTTAAATTCTTTTCCTTCCTCTCAGTCTTTATTCACAGCGATTTTTTTTGTCCTATAGCACAGTGAAGGACAATTGTCTTGAATATGTCTTTCCTTGGTGACTGAAATTAAAAGGAACATGGTGTATGTCAGGCCATATTGCATGAGCTGAATGGAAGTAGGTGGTTTATGATATGCAGTGGTGTATCTTAAGATACACAAGTGGTATACATTTAATAGCTGCCTATGGAGCTGCAGAAGAAAGTGTCACAAACTCTCTGTGGAACACCCAGACTCTGCTGGGAGTGTTATAGCTGTCTGCCTGCAGCACTGTAGATGCCGAAGTCCAAAGAGAGGTGGCATAAATACTTCAACACCAAAATGTGTGCAAATTACTTAAACCGTTGTAAAGACCAATGTTCAGGGAAGTTTCTATTCTGTTAGTTAGTTTGTTACTTTTCCTAGATTCTTTCCTCTAAACACTGGCAAAAAGTTTTTGTAAAGTATTATTTATCTAAAAACCACACCAGACTAAACAGGAGTTAGCCTTATTGCTAAAAATCAAAGTTAATCAACATCAAATATGAACTTAAATAAATCTGAAGTAAATATGAAATCTGATAATCTGAAGATAGTGCTAAAAACTGAATGAAGAGCAAAAAGAAGATGAAGAAAAGAGCAAGATGAAGAGAAGAAAATTACAAACTTAGCAAAGTGGGGGTGATTTAAAATGACTGTGCAGATACAGGCATTTATGGAAATACAAAGGCTTGAGCTAAGTAAAAGGGCAGATGTAAAAACAAAATAAATAGATAGAAACTAATGTAATTCTGCTTTATGTACTACCCAGAGTTTATGTGCAAATACTCTGGTGGCAGAAAGGCTCTGAGGAATACTGGCCTTGCAGGGCAGGAGGAAGCTAGGAGTGGATTCCAGTTAAGATGAACTGTGCTGCTCAACTAAAGGATGGGCACTTTCGTAATTGGCAAAAAGTTGGACACCAGCAGAAGTAAATCAGGCACTGTATATATCAGCTCTAAAAGCAACTACATACATGGTGATCAAAGCTAGTAAAACATCAAAGATAATAAAAAGGTGACATAAAGAAAGGAACCATAGTAAATACAGAAGAAATAAGAACCAGTATTGATTCCAAAGAGTATTCATGGTGGAAAAGATAAAAAGCGTAACAGGGAATTCCACTAGAAATGTAACAGGGAATTCCACTAGTCACTGTTGGGTAAACCTTATTTCAAACCATATCACTCTTCAAAATTGATCAATTAGTCAGTTGCTCCAAACTAGTTATTTACATGATTCCCTGATGTCTCTATCCATATCAAGGATGTTCTGGAAAAGGGACAAAAACTCCTATCTCCAAAATTTTGGGAAGTATTTTAATCCTAAAATTAATATGTAGAGAAGTTCCTTTTACTCTTTGTATGGAGAAGGCAGTGGCTGACAGGCTGGGTCTTACAAGACCTGGCATAGGTTAATATTATGCTAGAAAAAAATGTTGTATGCAGTTGTACAGTCAGTCTACTTTGCTGTATATCACTTTTAGTGAAAACTCACTGGAAAATGGCATGATGCTTTGGATGCAAGAATAAAGACATGGATTTCATTTTACCTCAAGTCACTGGTATTGTGATTAGCTGTAAGCAAATGCTGTGATCTGATCAGCACTGTTCTGTGACCTATGCAAAATAACCTTAATACAGCTCTTACTGAACAAGTGTCTGGTTTGAGTGATTATTGAAAACAAACTGAAATGGTGCTTATTTATCATTTTTGGCGTTTCAGCTATTTCATCAAAATGGTCACATGAGGCTGAATGGGCTGAGACTCTGATGGAAGAAGTAACCCTTCTATTGAGTAACCTCTGCTGCTGGAAGTATCTGGGCAGAACAGTAGTAGGGTACTTGCACTTACACTGCTGACTAAACCTGTCCCTGGTATCTAAACCAAGGAAAAGACAGTAGCCTTCCTTTGGGCAAGGGCATTCCCTTTCTTTACTTGAGTTTAGTTTCAGATACATCGTTACCAAATGTTGAACATGCTATCTCCTCTGCACTCCTATACATTACAGAGCAGTAGTTAGTAGAATTCCTCAGGGCACAAGAGTTAAGGCTGCATGGTGTGCACACTTGAGGTTTCTGTGGCCACATTTGCAAACAGTAAATGTGTTTTTATCTTGTTTCCCTTGGGGAACATTTTTTGTGTAATCTGCTTAAATGGTACAAGGATTAGAAGTGTGTGTGTGTATAAATATATACCCACAATTTATCCCCAGGCAGAAATATGAATAAATTGTTAAAGGTCAACAGTTGCCGTGTTGCTGAGCCAGTAGTAAGAGGCTGTCTTCTGATGAGCCACAGAATTATGCTTTCTGAGCTATGTTCATTCAGATAAGTTATCTGAATGTGACTGAAAAGTCCTCTTGAAGTTTGTTAAGGTGCTAACTAACATATCTTAAGACATGTTTGCTGCTCATATTGTAATTTAATCCTAGCATGCATCATGGTGGCCTGATAACTTGGCTTCAGATGTTCTGTGAAGTTAGAAACACAACGCTGTGATCTCAAAACACAGCTTTTGGTGTGTTTCAAGTTATTTGAGTTTTGTACCTTTTTATGGGGGCTGTTTAAAATAGAACCCTAGAAACCCACCAGCCTTCCTTTTCTAGACCCTCTCTCCTCCACTAAACACATTAAGCATTGCTGCAGTGAGTGTTAAAAGGGAAGGGGAAAAGCCTTGGAAAGAGCAGTCACAAAAATCTGAGTCGTGCAGTTAGGCTACCAGTGCACATTTGTCTGCTATTGCAGTAGGCGTAGGAATGATCCAAAATAGCCATATGCTTGGTGAAGTTTGAGATAGAAATTTCCTTATCGCACAAGAAATTTCAGTGTGAGATAACATCCCTTATTTTAGGCTTAGTTCTGTTCTTCATACTGTACATAGCTCATTTCAGTGGTGCTGTTTTTGAAATAAAGCAAGATCAGGAAGATCCGGCGGTCTGTAAATTTGACATACATCAGCTATTCTGTATGAATTTTGCTGACATAGGCAAACAAGTAGATATGCCTTGTCATAGCAACTTTCTGTAGTTCTAGGCAACGTCTTGTCCTGACAGCTTTGAGAAAATGGATGTGCTTGGCTGTACTATTCATCATCATTGCAATAGTTTGGTGTTTTTATAAGATTCATGTTCTGAAGGTAAGTAAATAATACATTAATCTCAGTTTTCTTTATTATGAGGAGAGTTCCTGGTTCTGGATAAAAGCTTGAAAATGTGAACTCTCACGGCTTGCAAGACAGATGGCAAAGAAAAGGAAGTAAAATGAAGGTTATTATGGATGAAGGGGGCGTTAGTCTCAGAATTTTGTCTTGCTCTACATTGTAAAGTTGTAAAGTTGGACTGGCACAGCCATGTCAACTGGGAGTCCTTTTAGGGAAAATCCCCTTTTCTAAACTCATGGAGCACTGCTGACAAAGCCTCAGTAGAGATGGAGTCCTCCTTGCAGAAGACTAATTCTCTGTGTGTGGATCATGTTGTTTGAATAGGTGTCTGTAGTGGCAGAACAGACCCTTTAGGCCAGCACAAACTAAGTCTGCACTAGGAAGCTGTGTGGGCCAAAACTGTGGGGTAGCACCAATTAGTGGTTCCCAAGCTCTGCGCAAGAAGTTAAGGGTTTTCCCAGGTACCTGAATAGACCTAGAAACAGCTCATGACAGTGCTTCCTGCCACTTACTATAAATAACATCTTTGTCTCTACTTGTGTAAGAGTGGCATAATCTAACAGGTAGGCAGAAAGCAACTTTTCAGAAACTTCTATTGGGAATGCTGAACTGTAAAAGGGTGGATTTTTTGTCTTCATTGAGTACAATGAGACAATATGACTACCAAAGATGTAGTGAAATTGTTAAAACATTCCACATCCCTATGACAGATTTCAATGAGAGAATTTTTTGTTTTCTACCCTAAATTTTTCTTGTCTAGTACTACGCTGAGATTTGGTATGCACAAGTAGCTAATGTGATCCCCTGTGCTTTATAATTGCTGCTGTGCTAAAACTTTTCCTCCTTCTCATTCCACTCTCATAGTTTTGGTTTGTCTTGCAGAGTTGAATGGAAGTCCTGGAAAGATAAAATAGGCTTATTTGTGTCTCGTGTTCACACAGAGTAATGCTGTTCCTCTGTTCTATTTCGTTATAGCTAATTGGAGATATTTCCCTAATTCATTGTGACTACAGTTGTGTTACTGCAACTCTCCTGAAGTCATTGGACAACATAAGCCCACACCAGACTTGAAATTGTTGTCTTCCCCTCTCGCGATATCATTCAAAGTGGGGAGGAAAGGACTATTTTGATTTATAAACTGTGGAGCGTGGAGGGGAAAGGATACAGGAGTTTGAAACAGGATTTGGTGCCTGGACCCTGGAGGCAGACGTATGTCAACTCACAGGGAGATATTTTATAAAAAATTTGGTCTTGTTGCATCTCCCTTTCATAATGTACATTTACAGGTTAGGTTCCACTCTTTGGGGCCTCTTCTTTGAATCATGTCATTGTCAGTTAGAAAGAAGACATCATATGCCCTGAGCAGAGCCAGCCCTATTATCTAAGTAAATGATAGATGAGCCATTCAAATCCTTAATGCTTTTGTGCAGCTGACATTATGAAAGCTGAGGAAACTTCCTTAAACTGGAGATAGTATGTAGGGATGAAAAAGGAGAAAGGCAACAGTGGAGTGACTGGACAAAGATTTAGGCTCCTTAGGGCACAGGACACTGGTTTTATGTATTACAGAGACGTAGCATACTATGCTTAAGAAGGGATAATTATAAGGTTAAATAAATTTCCTGTTTACAGTATTTAAAGAGTGTGGCTCTATCTACCCTTATCTAAAGAATCTTATTTTTAAATTAATGCCTAAAACCCCAATTCTCTGGCTCCGTATTCTAGAAAAAAGTGGTAGCCAACCTACAGTCTGTAAAGGGTCTAAATGGACATGTAAACTTGTGGCTACTCGTCTACAAGGTATTGTATGGCTTCACTGATAATTGGTAACTGATACTACTGGATCATAACTGGGAGGTAGGATGCTATGCACAGGCTTGGAGAAAGCTTGCTTTCTTGTTTGGTTTAAGGAAATCCACCCATCTCCACTAATTAGTGCATATACAGAGTAATGTTTTTCATAGGCATACAAGATGTACAGCAGATTCTGTCTCAGAGCTGTTATCTCAAAGATAAAAAGTCCTCTACACATTGTTCTGAGTTGGGCCCTGTTTCACTGTGTGAAGAAGGGAGGTGGAGGAGGAGGAGTATATAATTTTGAAGCTCCCATGCCACCAAAAAACCCCATGGCAGTCGCCAGTGCTTAGGGTACACAAGGAGTGATGCACTGAGTTTTGATAAGGTGTGTTACAACATCATGCTCTTGGTTCTGTTTTCTTGAATTTTGCGTAGCCAATTGCAGCAATTTTGTGTATGCTCTACACAGAATTTCCAGTCACGTTGCATTGAGTATATGATACATGGCATTTGATTCATCCTTGCCTTCCCATCACAAGAGTTGAAGAATTATGCAACTGATCCCTGTGTGTGGAACTTCTGTCCAAGTCCTGTGAAAGGAACTGATTGAGTTCTGAGAATAAAAAGCAGCAACTGTTTTACTTTTCATTTAGTTCTCTTTCCTACCACTTTTCTCTGTATGAAGTAACACTTGATTTCCCTCACTCAATAGCACCAGACTTGTGTATCTTCTGGAGTTGGAGTTTTTTCTGGACTACAGTAGTGCTAGTTATACAAAGCATCCATTATACAATGCATTGGAGGCTTTTCTGCAGCCTTCACAATTTCACTTTTAAACTTGCCAGTTGCAGTGTTTCTCTCTAGTTTCTTCTTAATACTTTTTTTGTTCTTTCAAGAAAAACAAAATGGAGGAACAGTTCTAGGAAGCTGGAGAATAGCAAAATGCTTATCGGATAATGTTAATTGCCAAGCATTTTTTTATTATATCACAGGGCATTAAGTATTGGATGACATGCATATTTACACATACAATGCTCATTGTATCATAATATAAATGAGCCTACCTTGAAACTGCATAGTGCTACTTCTACTTTTTATGGTTATTTTCAGCATGCCTATACTATCCTGTAGTGGGCGATGTAGGCATGCTGTTACTTCTGCCTTGCAAGCTGATAACCTGCAAAAATGCAATCATTTATTAGGAAAATGTGCTAAATTAGTATAAGGAGAAAATGTTGCAAATACTGTGCAAGACTCCTGTTCTTGCCCATTTTTCATAAAGAATCAGAGTACCAAATGAGAATCAGATTAATGATAGATTTTTCTGCAGCATACTGTGGGTATGGACTGAAGTTATTCATACAGTTTAGAGAGATTTTGCATTTCTCGTTTGGTTTTGTACCAATTGAATGTTTCAGAAGGTTAACATATCTGTAACACAACTACTGGTGTGTTTGATCCGTCAGCAGATTCAAGATGAGCTTGTTCCGTACCAGTAAGTCAGTGATGGAAAATAGGTCATGTGGGTTGATTCCTGGAACATAGAACATGGGGTAAGTATGGTCAGTTGGTGTGGTAGCTTGAAAATATATGAAATTGTGGCTTAGTGCCCAAAGTTGACATATGCAGGGGGCAGTTCTGTAAACAGTGCCTGAATTATATGATTATTACTTGTACAGCACTGCAGCTAAATAAAAGAAAACAAAACCTAGTTACCAGAGAGTTCTGCTTTTTTCTTGTTGCAAATAAATACGTAAGCACTGTTAATTTGTGCTTTTTTTTTTTTTTCTTTTTGGCACTGGCTTCTTATGGAAATAATTTTAAGACCTGAAGTTCAGGCTACGTTTGAAATTGTTTTTCACTATCTTTTGTTAAGATCAAGCTATCATCTGAGTAAGATAGTTTCCTAGCAATTTTCTCCAAAACAGAGCAGTAGGTTCTGGGAATTGCCTAACTTGCAGATGCATAGAAAAGCGCTTCTGAAAGAAAACTTGGTAAACTGCTTATGTGGGAAACTAATGCACATTTCGGCAGTACTCTAAGGTACTGATTAGAATTTATTTTTGTATTAGCAGAGTAATCCATGAACCATTTTCTTTTGTCCTGAGGGAAATGATTGTTTTGCTTTAGATCAGATTTAAGAAAATCAGGGCCGATCAATTGAATATTCTCTTATGTTACCTTCTGAAGGTTTTTTATATTGTTTTTTTCTATAAAGTACTTTACTTATTTTACAACTCTTTCATTAAAAATACTCTATCAGAAAGGTAAAACTTGACTGTCTGTCTTTGTTATCCTGGGAAGAGGCCTTACCAATGAAAGGTAAAACCATATTGCAACAAAATAAGCATTGCGTGAAGAACAGGGAGCCTGTAGTACAGGCTGGGATTTAGTGGTTGTTGTTGATGCCAGAATACAGAGCTGCTGGGCAGACATTTATGAAACACTGTAAATTCTTATGCTACTGTTTATGTTACATAGCTTTAAGTAGTTCCAAAGAAAGTATTATTTTATGATCTCTGACACTGAAGTCAGATTACAAATTTGTATTAAGTGGCTTGCTTTGAAAGAGTGCACCAAGTTTTAGGAGCCTTCCTCAAGGAAAACTTGGTATCTGTCAAGTACTCTTGACACAAATGTCATGTGTATCTGTATGCCTTATGAGTGGTTATACATGTAGCATACATCATTGCTATATATATTTTATGCAGATGAAATAATACTGTTTTGGTTTGGATTTGTGTTATTTAACCAAATAGCAACAGGTAGATAGTACTGAAAACCATTTTTCTGTGCCCTGATTTCTGCGTAACTCGCTCTCAAATTTCTTACTTGCTGACAAGTGTGGATGGTTAGTTTCAGCTCAGTGATGATCAAATAAGCAGTCCTTCTTCATTCCGATTTAAAAAGCTTTATTTGTTTATCTGATACTTTACTCAAATTTGGGTGCTTCTCTAGAAACCAGTAAGAATAAAGCACCATGCAAAATCAGGGGCAACTGACCCCTAGCGTGTAAAAGGTATGAGTCACTACCATGACTCCTCTTACTCCAATCGTTGGTATTTTTAAAAGTGTTTGTGGTGTCATTAAAGTAGAAAGCAAGATTACTTTGATTAGCAGGTTAGCTTAGCAACTCTTTTCACACAGCAGATTCCTTGATTCAGCGAGTGTGTATCTGAGATGAATGTTTAACTTGGCCATTAACTACACCTCTAGGCAGGTTCAAATACATTTAAAGCTCTTTAAAACACAGACACAGATTTTCTTTCTCCCTTCCTATTCTTCCCCATTCCTATGAAAAATGAGGAGGGGAGGAATTCAGCATATAGAGGTGATAATTAGGGATGTAAACATTTAAGAAGATATTGTTTGTCAAAGCCATGTGTTATAAAATTTAAAGAATGTTCAGTTAAGCTAAGCTAACACTGTGGCAGTAACTCTGCCTACTGAACTTCCTGACATTGAGTCTTCACATTGTATTGCAGGTGGTATGCAAAAATAAATACTTTTTTCCTTTGGCTAGTATCATTTATGTGTAAAAAATGTGCACGTGCGAGCGGATACCTGCATATATATGAAGTATTGCCAAAGTGCAAGCTGAAAATCATGTGTTAGAGCGCTAAATAATACGATAGTTTACATTTTTAAAAATACAATAATTTCTGCCTTCTTTCCTTGGGGTTCAAGTTTTGAAACGCTTGCTTAAAAGCTAGAAGCTAATTGTAATTCTTTCTTGTTTTTTTAGTGAAATTTTCAGGTAATCACGTGATACAGGTGATGGGGCTTTAAGAAAAACACCAAATGTTGTGAGGCTTTGAAGGTGCTGATTGTGTGCACCTGTGCACTGACGATTAAGAGCTTGATCCTGTTCCCAAAGTTTCTTGGCTTGATTTAGGGACACATTAAGTATTATTTAAATGTGAGCCATACAGTGGGGTTATGCAGATGGTATTGATCCAGGAGGAAGTTTAAAAGAAACTGTGTCTCAGAGAACAGAGGGATGCACGTGTCTTAAAAGGTTTGTAACACATGTGCTCTTTCTTTGCTTGGCACAAAGGGAAAGAAGAGATTTAAGAAGTGACGATGAATAAAGGATTTTGATTGTGTCTGGCTTCTAAATATGCTGGAGCTTTCCTAGCAATACAATATAGTCTTGTCTAATTGAGACACTAAGCATGTCTGGGACCTACTTTGTTTTCTGTTCACTCAGTGTTATATTGCTATCTCTCAGTAAGCAATGTGTCTGTATTTGACTGTCTTTGTCTTCCATGTGGTCACCTGTCTGCCTATTCTCATAATACGAAGCATTGCAAATCACGGAATCACGGAA
>VYZM01017340.1:579229-626763 GCA_013398915.1 Dromas ardeola | reverse complement strand
AGTTATATTCTAGACCTCTTTTCCCAGAAAAGCAGACACTTTGTGTTCTTTCTGCAACCAGGTAAAAAGGAGGATTTAGGAAAAATTTAGAGAAATTTTATGAAAAAAGCAAAATACCCATGACAAAACCAGGAATTGTGCTACGGAAGGTTAGACAAGAAAAGACAATTGATCTACTCGATTATGTGTTAATAGATCTGTTCAACAAAGTGTTTTGCAAGTGTCCTGTGAGTGTTATTGGTTGCTGGGGCTCACCTAGTTTATCAAGAACTGGCTCAGATAAAGGAAAGAGAGACTTGCAGTCTCCTAAGCTATTCTGAGATGGCATTTGCTTAGTTTTTCTGACATGAATGTACGCAGTACCCCTTGAGTGATTTCTGTCTAGAACCGCACATCAAGGTCAACGTTGCTTGAATCTCAACTCTGGGTTGCTTAAGATCCCCAAGACTGTGGTGCCTCACCTCAGCCTTTAGAAGGAGTGGGAAGTCTTTATGATATTACAGAAATGGTGCCTGTCTGCTTGCTCCTGAGACCTCAGCTCATATCCTTATCTTCCTCTCTCCCATGCCAAGGAAAACCCTACCGTTCCAACATTTCAAAATGTGGCCGTGCCAGCCTCCTTGGAAAGGCACATAGAGAAAAGGGAGCTGTAGCAGAAGACCTATGGTTTATGGGACATGCAAGGGGAGGCTTGGAGAAGTGATTGCTTTCTCTGCATTGGTTTATGTGCCTGCTGTATCCTACTGGCACTTTTGCTGCTTCAGTGGCATGACCGACTATAATGGGAACACAGCAACAATGATGATATCCTCTTCAGTCTGATTTGTAGTGGCTAAATCCAATTCTATTTAATTTGAAGATTTTATCTGAGGTTTTACTTGCTATCTGGAGACTCAAGGAGCAAAAAATGGCTTACCATTAATTATGAATATCTGTGAGAAACAGAAATCCAATGACAAATTGTGCTGGTAACCCCCCCTTGATGTCTAGTACACATAGGTCACGCTTATTTTGTTCCCACAGAGTGATTTGTCTGTCATACTGCTATCAGCTTCTTTTATGATCATTTTTGGTTATATATTATTTTCAATTAGCTCATGTTTTAGATCATTAGTTCAACAAATAACCTGTAGCCCAGTGATAGATAATCTGTGTTGGGTGAGCATCATTCAACCAAGTCCTGACAATTGTCCCTGATTTAGTTTCTAATACTCATTTAAAACACTTTAAAGAAGAAGTTAAATGAACATGAAAATTGTTCTCGGTTTCATATTTTGTATATCCATCACCTATTAGACACCCACTCTGAGCTCCATCGGTCTAATCAATCATATTGTGCAAGTTATTATATTTGTATTACATAAAGAGATAAATATGCTTTCATTCTTCAAGTGCTATTTTACCTGTTACCCTTCCTTGTATGCACAGCCAATAACCATAGGAAGAGGTTAATATCAATTTCTGTTTAAAAATTGACCTTTGAATGTCATTAATTTATTGATTTTTAAGTTTCCACACAGTTTAATGTTTCACAAATAGGTTTTAAATCACCTACTGCCCTATGCTGCTCTTCTAAACTCTCCAAAATTTGGGGAAAGAATTGGATTTGGGGCAGTTGAGTCTTAATGGAAAGACATCATTTGGATATGGATTAAAAGTGTTAATGCAAGGAACAATGTCCTCGATCAGCACTGATCGCCTATGGAGGAAATCAGCTAATGGTTACAACGGAGAAATGGTTATCTTATTATGGAACTTAACAAAATCTGAGTAGGTATACACAGACTATTGTAATTTTATGCTCTACAGTTTCTCATCAAAACTGAGAGGAAAAACCAGCATGAATACTGAGGTGGGGGGAGATATTCAAAGGCTGCTTGACACTAAGGTCCATGTCCTGATTATAGACGAGCCTGATTATAGAGCAGCCTGTTCCGATGTTTGATAAACCTTTCAATTAAGAAATGTTTCCTAATATCCAATCTAAACCTCCCTTGGTACAACTTGAGGCCATTTCCTCTCATCCCATCACTTTTTTGTGGGAGAAGAGATGACATCCACCTTGCTACCACCTCTTTCAGGTAGTTATAGAGAGCGATAAGGTCTCCCCTCAGCCTCCTTTTCTCCAGATTAAACCACCCCAGCTCCCTCAGCTACTCCTCACAGGTCTTGTTCTTCAGACCCCTTACCAGCTTTGTTGTCCTTCCCTGGACCCACTCCAACACCTCAATGCCTTTCTTGGAGTGAGGGGCCCAAAACTGAACACAGTATTCAAGTCCCTGCGTACAGGGGGATGCTCACATCCCTAGTCCTGCTGACCACACTATTTCTGATACAAGCCAGGATGCTATTGGCCTTCTTGGCCACCTGGGCACTCTGCTGGCTAACAGTCAGCCAGCTGATGACCAACACCTCCAGGTCCTTTTCTGCCAGGCAGCTTTCCAGCCACTCCTTCCCAAACCTGTAGTGCTGCATGGGGCTCTTGTGACCACTTGGTCTTGTTGAACCTCATACCATTGGCCTCGGACCATTGATCCAGCCTGTCCAGATCCCTGTCCACTCTGTACTGTTTTTCTTGAATAGTGTTGTTTTTCCCATTTGAATGCCTTTATGGAGCTGGACACAGAGGACTGTGTTATGGAGCTGGACATGGAGGACTGTGCTAACTCAAGAGAGTTAGCTGTCTTCAAGTTACACTGGACATCTGTAGCTACACAAAATATATATATATAAAAATATAATACAATAAATATTTTGCTATAATAGATATAATATGGATACAAAATAATAATAAATACAGTACACATACATATTGCACAGGTACATCAGTGTACTGCATGGATGTATGGTCCCACACCCACTGCTAGATGCCGGCTAGGTCTGTGAGCATCTCTGAAGCAAAATCAAGGGCAAAGGCGGGCTAATAACTTCAGGCTACTAGGAATGTTCATGCAGCAAGCTACAGCAGAGACGAGGTATAAAATGCACTAGTTCTCAGTTCTTGGCTTCTTGCCTTTCATGAGACATGATTATCTATTTTGGCCATATAGACAAGCTTAGGGCGTGCTTGCACATCAGCTAAGGGCACAACTTAGCATATGTAGTAGGCCTGCCATGAATGAGTGTAGGATTGACAGGTCGTTCACTCAGCCACTTAATGAGCCCTGAGTTCATGTCAAGAGACTGATGGTGAAGATGTAACTGACAGTAAGAGATCACTACCTTGCACTGCTAGCTATCATGTGCCATATAGTCCAGAAGATAAAATAATGGTTCACAGATCTAAGACTGATGTAGTCCAGTGGACAAATACCCTGCAGATCTCAGACACAATTAAGAGACCACCAAGCCCAGTAGACATGTACTGCAACAGAGAATCTAATCACCTCATGCCCAGCTGCACAGTTGCAGCACTGTGAGGAATAGTTTTCTGGTGAAACTTGTTTTAATCACTAAAGAACAATTTCTGTTTACCAAACTGTAGGCTCATATCCATTGATCTTAAACAGTCCCCACAGATGGATGGATGGATGGATGGATGGATGGGTGGATGGATGGATGGATGGAAAGCAAGTGATTCAATTCAAAGTCTGGCATGACACTGAAGTATATTAAAATGGAATTAATCAGGACCATGGAATATTCTGATGCTATTCCTAGTCAGCTTGTACTTTTGGGAAAAGAAGAAAATTTCTCAGAAGCAAACTAAACCCCCACAAAATAGAACAAAGAAATTTTGATGTCATTGCAATTATTATCTACAGTCAATTTTATTTAACTTTCCTGCATATTTTCCTAATGGTGCTTGTTCATGCAAGTTAACACTGTAATTTCAAGAGAGTGGCATAATATTGAGTTGGAGATTATGGAAACCTTATAAAGTTGCGTCTTACTAGTATACTCACTGAAGTTTGTTTTATTTGAAAGCTTGACTTCTTACAGCAGTTATTTCTAAGTCTTCCCTTAAAATGTATGAATTATGCACACTTAGCAGATTCATATAAATTTTGCTTGGATAATCTTTGTTGTCCTAAACCTCTACAGCCAATTTAGTGGCTTTTCAGTGCTAAAAGACCAAAAAGATGTCTTCCTTCCCAGTTTCTTTTCACTGTTTTTACTATCACTGACAGTGGAAGACAAGACATTAGAGATGGCAAATCTCCCTGTGAGGCATGTTTAGTTTAAGACGTATTTCTCTTGCAAGAGGGATGACACAGAAAAACATCTTTTGAGAGACATTTGAAGAAGTAAACAATGTTGTAAATCACCAAAGGCAAGTACATTTTTTGAAAACTCCATGGAAGAAGCAGTATATACATGCAAGAATTTCATGTTGAACTCCAAACTCAACACCATTGTCTGCTCCTGCTCGAAAAGATGATAAGGGCATGCCCCAAATTCACACATATTTACAAAGTGAATGTGCTTAGGCAAAAGAGTCATCTCCTTCTGAGTGGAGGAAATTTGTTATGTGTGTCAGTTTTTGAATTCTCAGGGGGTACCAGTGATGATATGCATTATTATCAGCCAATAAATCTGCTTGTTACTCCTCAGGGAATTTTAGTAAGAGGATAGAGAACTATTCCGACAGAGGGAATGCCTCCATGTAATGAAAAAATGCTTGAATTACCAACCTCCTGGCCATCACAGCATATGGAAGGCCTTGCTTGGAAAATAGCTGTGTAATTTAGCCATATGTTACATCAGTTAAGTCAATGATCACACGTTAAGCATCACATTG
The DNA here is from genome assembly GCA_013398915.1 of Dromas ardeola. Lineage (NCBI taxonomy): Eukaryota > Metazoa > Chordata > Aves > Charadriiformes > Dromadidae > Dromas > Dromas ardeola. The sequence goes on along the minus strand of VYZM01017340.1, from coordinate 622,022 downwards.
TGCACATATATAGATATATAAAAAAAATACTTAGCAACACTCAGACTAAGAAAGGATGGTAAAAAGGCAAAATAGTCATAATGTCTGAGTATGTTGAAAGAAAACAACTACATTTATATTTAGGCATCTAATGACAGAACTTTTGCGGAAATGGCATAATGCATTCTACTCCCACTGGCAAAATCTGGCTGGAGAGAAGACAGCAGAGCAAATTGAACACACTATATCAACTAGCCATGTATTAGAAAAGATCTCAAATGATATTCTGTTTTATGCCTTAATTAGATGCCTAAACACCGATGTCTACATTGAATATTTTCAAAGTTTTTACTGCGTGCCAAGAAACTCAGCTTCTCCTTGTGGAATCAAGTGCAGTGATATTTTCCTCTTAAAAAAAAAAAAAAATATATATATATATGGACAAGTGATCTTGGCGAATGCCAGGTACAAGACTTTCCAAAAGAAAACAAACTGATATCCTGTCAAGCGGGATTCTTTTTTCTCACAGAAAACACTAAAGCAACTTTTCTGCTTTATTCAGTCCCGATACAAGAGCTGCAAAATGCTGCACATCCTACCTTGATTTAAGTCATAGTGTAAATTTAAAAAGTATTTGTTAATATTTTATGTGTTACCAAGTAAAATGCAGCAAGTTAACTTAAATCCACATCTTCAAACTGATTCTGATCTGACACTGACTTTGTATCAGTGGAGCACCATTGGTATCCATTATATTACTTCCCTGATTTATACTGATACCAATTCAACCAGGAAGACTCACAATACGTAGATTGTGAATGACTGGATGTCATGGCTCTCCATTTTGCTTTTGGCTAGAGGTACTAAATCAATTTTCTAAAGTGCCATATATCTTTATAACTGTGGATTTTTGTCTCCATTAGCTCCAATTATTCTTGTTTCCCTGTCTGTCATTTTTCAGGAATGCTTCACAAACATTATTGCAGTGGCAAATTACCATTGCTCTTTTTTGGCTACAAAATTAGAGTAAATGTTTATAGCATTGTTATATGGTGGTACTGTGATAAAATCTGAATGTTAACATAGGCAGGGAGATACTGCATTGTGCCAGGCAGGTAATTGCAGACTCAAGCTAGAGTTCAGAGCATATCAGAACAGGTAGGGAAGTGTTTCCTCTGCCCTGGGGCCATCAAAACTGAAAGCTGCTGGGAGGCTGACTGGATTCACGGACAAGAGATAAATTAATAAAAATAAAAAGAGTTACCTGCTGCCTTCTTCATATTTGACTGAAAAAAAGTGACAGAAAGTAGGCCAAGAGAGGACAATAAGAGTCTTTGGATAAACTATTGAAGAGACATACTCACTGGCCATCCTTCTCTCAGTTCTATGTGGTCTTTACTGGTATCAGTTGATTGACTCATTGCTGCATATTGATTTTGACTTAGCAAAATTATTCCAGCTGACTGTTAGTCCTCATTTATAGCTACCTTTTCATCTGCACAGAGTGTCTCCTCGTGCCAAATACTTTTGTTTCACTTTTGCTTGTGCTCACACCTTCCTGTAATGTTAGTTGAATTTTTGAGGGATCTTTCTCATGAGAGATGTTCGTGACAAAAGAGGTGGTAATCTTTTGCCATGCAATGCATGTAATACGCTTTCTCCTTTTGGCACTTAGATAACAGCCTCAGAGTGGTGGATGGACGCTTTGTAGCTATTGAAGTCAGTGTCAGAAGAAATACCACTGTGGGCCTTTCCAGCTCTGAGGGACCAGAGCTGAACTCTCATCTCAGGGACAGGCTGGCTGGAGCTCTAGACCTGGCTTGGAGAGGCTGCTAAGCAGTTATGGCCAGTGTGGCATGCTTTATGGAGGTTGCAATAGCAGGATCTGGTATTTTGCTAGAGACCTGCTAGAGTCCAGATTTTTTTCTTCTTTTTCTAGAGAGTCATCTGCTAAACTAGAGGTTAAATCTCCAGAGCTTCCAGCTCTTCTTGTAAAAAGCACAAGACACCTGGAGATCAGTCCTTTACCTAGCAGGAAGGCTTCTCACTGTATGGTCCATTTGGTGCTCCAAAAGATGATTTTGGAAAGCACAAGAGAGAATCTGTAGACACTGCCCTTTTTCCAGCTTGGCCCTCCAACAGAGAGAGCTGCAAGCAAGCCACAGGGAAGGCTGTGCCTAAGCCCGTGTAAGCTGATCCCCAGTCTCAAGCACCAGCAGTCTAGCCAGGCACACAGCACTCCTACCGAGACTGGGCTTTGCACTGAGCAGCATAGCAGGGAGGGACTTGTCTGGCAATGGAGGATTTGTTTGGTGGTGCTTATCTGGTCTGGTTACTCCTGAAAGCTGCAGCGACTGGTAACTCCCATGTGGGCCAGGAGCTGCTGCTAGACTGACACTCACAATTCTGGGTATAAGACATAAGCATTTTCTGTTTTGGGTGGAGAAAGCAGAATCACAGGATCATAGAATGGTTAGAATTGGAAGGGACCTTAAAGATCGTGTAGTTCCGACTGTTCTGCCATGGGCAGGGACACCTCCCACTAGACCAGGTTGCTCAAAGCCCCATCCAGCCTAGCCTTGGACACCTCCAAGGATGGGGCATTGACAACTTCCGTGGGCAACCTGTGCCAGTGTCTGACCACCCTCACAGGAAAGAATCTCTTCCTAATATCTAATCTAAACCTCTTCTCTTTCAGTTTAAAACCATTACCCCTCCTATCACTACACTGCCTGACAAAGAGCCCCTCCCCGTCTTTCCTGTAGATCCCTGTTAGGTACTGGAAGGCCGCTATAAGGTCTCCTCAGAGCCTTCTCTTTCCAGAATGAACGACCCCAACTCTCTCAGCCTGTCCTCATAGCATGGGTGTTCCAGCCCTCCACTCATCTTCATGGCCCTCCGCTGAACTCACTTCGACAGGTCCATATCCTTCTTATGTTGGGCACTCCAGAGCTGGACACAACACTCCAGGTGGGGTCTCACAAGAGTAGAGCAGAGGGGCAGAATCACCTCCCTCAGCCTGCTGGCCACGCTTCTTTTGATGCAGCCAGGGATGTGGTTGGCTTTCTGGGCTNTGCAGGACCTTGCACTAGGCCTGGTTGAACTTCATGAGGTTCACATAGGCCCACCTCTCAAGCCTGTCCAGGACCCTCTGGATGACATCCCTTCCCTCCAGCGTGTTGACTGCATCACACAGCTTGGTGTCAGCAAACTTGTTGAGGATGGCCTCAATCACACTGTCCATGTCACCGACAAAGATGTTAAACAGCACTCATCCCAATACTGACCCCTGAGGAACACCACGCATTACTGTTCGCCACTTGGACATCAAGCTGTTGACCTCATGCCTCTGACAGAAGATATNTTGGTGTCAGCAAACTTGTTGAGGATGGCCTCAATCACACTGTCCATGTCACCGACAAAGATGTTAAACAGCACTCATCCCAATACTGACCCCTGAGGAACACCACGCATTACTGTTCGCCACTTGGACATCAAGCTGTTGACCTCATGCCTCTGACAGAAGATATTCTTCCCCTTCTCTGACAGGTGGACCCCATCAGGCCCCAGTAGACCAAGTTTCTGAAAGCAAGTCCCATGGTCTAAGTAGCCAAACCCCTAGCTGTGGCACCAGTCCCGTAGCCATTTGTCAATTTACCAGATTCAATTGGCTCTATCAACCCCCTTCCCTTTGACCGGGAGGACTGATGAACTACCTGCACCCCAGAGTCCCTGACCGCTGCTCCCAGGGCTCTATAATCCTTCTTGATATTCCTCAGGCTTTTCCTGTCTGTATCACTGGTGCCCATGTGGAAAAACAGCAGCAGATAATAGTCAGAAGACTGTACAAGGCTTGGTAGTCTCTTGGTGACATCCCTGATACGAGCCCCTGGTAAGCAGCACAGCTCTCTAGAGAGTGCATCAGGTTGGCATATGGGTGCCTCCATACCTCTCAGGAGAGAGTTGCCTACTACTATCACCCACAGCCTTTTCTTAGTTGCTCTGGTTGTTATACATGGAGCAGATTGGGTAGTCTTACTCAGCTCTAGCGCCACTCCCAATGCAATGGGTCTTTCCTCTTCACTCTGCAGAACTGTGAAGTGGTTCTGCAAGGGCACCTGAGGCTTCAGGGGAAGTTTCTTCCTCCTGCTGGTCCTTGCTGTCACAAGATTCCATTCTTCCATGTTACTGGACCCTGTCCCTTCTGTGTGCGCCAGTGTGGGAATTTTTGTCTGTTTGGCTGTGGGTCCACTGCATACTGCACTTGGAACCAGATATCTATGTCCTTCTCAGCCTCCCTGATGTTACGCAGCCTCCTCACCACCTCCTGCAGCTCAGCCACCTGCTGCAGGAGGTCCTCCACCTGGACACATCTTTTGCAGGCAGGTCCGCCATCTATCCCTGCCCCAGGAGAAAGGTCGAGACACCTCCTGCAGTCTGAGGTCTGCACTGCAGCCTCTCCCTTCAGCAGCTCCGTCTGGGTGGAGGCGTTGGCCTCCTGGGTGGATGGTGCAGACCCTCGAGCCAGAGCTGCAGCCTTTGCTCTCAGACGAGTGCCTGCCATCTGGCCTTGAGGGTCAGGTAGGATGAGCGCCCTTGACCTGTGCGGATGGTCCCAGAATGGTGTCTAGTGCTCGACCAGTGGAATGTTCCTTCTTTGAAGAGGCATCCTTCTCATGCGCCCTTCTGTGCCAACTGCCCTTGCTGACATGCCATGCTCTGGCAAATGGCAAAACTGGCAGAGGAGCTAAATTTCTGCCGTTTGAAGACTCCAAAATTCGTATACTATCTGACAGGAATAAAACCAAATACCACATAGCAGTGCTTAAAAATTAGGGAGACAAAACCACTTTACACTTATCACCTTGAAGCAGACAGAGGTCACATTCTCTGATAAGGTGTTCACATTTAAGAGCTGACCTTGAACTCGGTGCACCCCCTTGCAAAAACACCCATTGACTTCAGTTCCCTATCTGGGCCCTGGGAATTAATAAATTCGCCCTCTTTTCCTCAGTTTCATGTGCCAGCCAAAGGACCTTATGAAAGAGAATAAATACATGAACATTCAAGCGTACAAAAGAGAATGGAAGATTAATTACCACAGAGTCATCTGTAGCTTCATATGGCTCAAGCAGCAAAAGTCCTCAGATGAAACCCTGCAAGTCTGCTGCCAGATTCTTGTGTATGTTAAATAGTTGCAGTGGGATTTCCAGGCTCAGCCCGAGTGTGATTACCTGGCACACATACCGTTTCTTCGCGTGCCTGCTTAATGATGATACCCGGGCCCCTCATCCTGCAAGGCCCAAATATGTGTGTCTCATCACCACAAAGAGGACAAGCACAAACAAATGAAAGATTCATGCAGGAAATCTGAACAGCTGCAGGGTATCCTTCTTGGTATAAATGACATTTCTGGTAATTCCATTTGCAGCGGTTTTTATTTTTGATGTAAAGGATATACCGTCCGCCCAGAATCTGTTTTGACAGCGGGGTGCAATATCTCCATGTTTCCCTCAGGGCCATCACTTTATCACCATACAGAAAACAATTTTTATTCTGTCAGGTCTGAGGCCACTTGCACTACATTTAAGAAACGCTTGGAGCAACAGAATTCGGGACATTAAAAATGTAAAAGCGAGGACAGCCCCCAAGTGTGAGGAGCAGATAGCGGCCTGTGTGATGAATTGCAGAGCTGGGGGATGTTGGTTAAATCCATGATGGCTACAGGCCTGCCTACGTCTGGTCAGCTCTTCGGACTTGCTGTTCAGCGGGCTCTGCACAACCCATTGCGTTAACATGTGGGATGCATAGACCTCAGCTGTGGGGACAGGCGTGCAGCTGCCTCATACAGGCCCTGGCCAAGACCTTTGTGGGCAAAACAAATTCTGAGACAGAACTCCTTTTTGTGACATTCCCCCTGCGGATTTTCCCTGCGTCCTTCTAACAGAGATGGTGAGTCTTGCTGCAGGTGGATGAAACCTCATAAATGAGTCCTCAGGGCTGCAGTTCGTCAAGATCCACATAACGTAACGGCCTCTGGAAATATGCCCCCTTCCTCGGAGGAAACGTGGAAATGGGTATCACCTGCACCGTGCTCCTCGGGGTTCCCAGCATGGGAGGTGCTCACTTCAGAAGGAGCCCCTGCAATGGAGTTAGTTAAAATGGCTCCTGGCATTTGTTAGAGTTTATGAGGGTGGTGTTTTCTATCGCAGCTGAACCAAAGGTGCACCTGTAATTTACTTAGCTGTCCCAGAACGGCTGTTGATGGGCAGGAAAGAAGAAAGGCCTGTAGGCAGTTGAGATGGGCAGCAAAAAGGAAAGGGTACTTCTAATAAATGCCTCCTCTTTGTAAACATATAACTCAGACCTGAAGCTCATTTCCAGGTCTTCCGTAATTCAGAAAAATTCCCAGACCAGAGACTTAGATCTAAGTCACTTAGAGCTAAGTGTCATGCACTTACGTATTTTTCGTATACAAGATGAAGAATGCTCTACAGATAAAGCACTTCATCTGAAACCAAGGCATTTGAGAAAACAGAAATGCAATGGAAATATAAGAGGGTGCACTCTTTAACCTCCCTGTAAAAGCAGGAAAAGAACTACTACCTAATTTCCATCCAATTTGTTTTGATTCAAACACTAAATAAAACCCATCGATTTATGGTGCAGGTAGTCCGCTTTTCTTCCTTAAAGCAGCCACTTTAAAGAACAGTTTTATAAAAAAATCTAATTGTTACAACTTTTGGAACCCTTGCAGCTTTTGATTTATTAGTAATCTTGGCTATGCAATAGGAAGTATATTCCATCTGTATTTAATGACCTTAGGTGCCTGCTGTGATAAAAACCACAGCAAAAATTCTGTGCTACCCATTCACCCCTAATATTTGCACAAATTGTCTTTGCCTAGACAGGAAATGCTCTTTTATTTTGTTTTGTGCTTCTCTAACTTCTTCAGGAAATGAGGAGCATTGGCTTTTCTGGCAGCACCGATTAAATAAGCAGGTTAGTGGTAAATTACATAGCATCCTACATTTTAATCCAGTTGCATGAAGCTATAGTCCTGTGGTGATCCCCAGCATGGGTCTGCTGTTTTGTAAGAGTGGAAAGTGGCGGAGCTGATCTGCTAGTGGCACTATATATGATAATTGCATTCAGGTTAAGTGTTTTGCAAATTAGCAGTGCTTCATCATCCACTTTCTTTTTTCCGCCCATTCAGGTTGGCACACAGAGTGTGCTGAAGGTAACTTGTCTCATCTGCAGCAGCTGGAACATCCTGCCGTCCCCACACAATCACTTCTTGTCATTTCCAAATGAAGCCTATGGAGACGGCTGTTGTTCTGTGAGAAGTGCCACACGGCACCATGGATTTTGTCAAGGAGGAACTTAATTTCTGCTGATGTGTTTCCTACGCAATAAGACCCCAAGGAAGTCATATTTCCTGGCTGTCAGTTGTCAGTGCAGAGCAATGAGAGGTCCTCTTTTTCACCCATGGAAAACAGAGCATGAAGGTGCAAGGACAAAATAACCAGGTGCTATTCTGGCCCTCCCTGCCTCCCATTTGGCTTTGAACTCATGCAAGACTTGAGGTCTCCTGAGCGCTACCCCTGCCCTGTATGCCAGTGGTACAACTGTTCATAAGTGGACCCTAAATTCATGATGGCATTTAGGCATGAGACTTCATGTGGGTGCCACTGGCACCCTGTCACCCTCAAGGCTCCTTAGTTACTTGCTCTTCAGATAGCTAAAACCCTTGGTGCCATCTTTGCTCCCACTAATGACGACTATCCCCCTATAATTCTGCTGTCAGGGCAGGCAGACCGTGGGAGCCTTGACCATGCAGGGAGTCTCAGGAACAAGCTCAGGCTTAAAGCCCAAAAGCATTCCCTGCATGTTCCTCTGTGTCTCCTGGGCCTCGGGCCCTGCCTGGTGGCCATCCTCCTCAGCCTAGCAAGGGAGGAGGGGATGAGAAAAACGTGTCAGCACTTTGCACAGACAGACCTGTCCTTTGAGGTGGAGCTAAGGATGAGTTCTTTTCCCAGCCGGCTGTGGAGTGGGACTTCCACCCGCATCTCTGAGGAGAGCATCCAGATATGGGGCCAAGGCGTTCCGGCAGAAATAGCTAAATGCACCAGCGTAGTCTGGGATGCACACCCACCCCAACAGGCACAACCACTTTGCAGACTCAGTCCCCTGTTTCCCATTGACCAGCCTTCTTTTGGTAAATGTTTCTTATTCTTGGTACATTCCAGCATGCCATCTTTCAGGTAAATTCATTCATTACTTACTGGATGAGGGTTTGGTTTTTTTGTTTTTTTAGCTTTTTTTCCATCTCAAAATTAAAATAGCAAGCCTCTTTATATGTGCTCAAAACTGAATAATAAAGAGACTCCAGAGAGAATAGGCCTGAAAACTGTTGGGTGCGCTCTCAGTATGCCATCCCTAAACTGTAGGATAGAGGATCCGGATGAAGGAAGTGCTGTTTGTTGATGTTGGAAGGACATCCGTCCCCCTGTTCTATATCCTGGTTTCTGTGGTAGAAACATGGTCACCTGAGCCAAAGGGGTGTCCCAACATGAGCAGGACTTAGGCTGGGCATGCAGAACTTATAATATGCCACCATTTACCTCTGCTCTATAATTCAGATACAATCTATAGAGTGTCTTCCTTTCCAATAGGTAATTTACTTTTTCTTCCCATTTTTCTTATATATGGGTCTGATTTCATATTTTTACTTTTCCTATTTTTACTTTTCCTAATTTATTTTTGCTTTTAGAAAATGAAAAATGAGAGGAAGCATTCTCCAGGAATGCCTAAGAAAATCTACCATTAGTTTCTAAAATAGAAATTAACACCCAAGTGTTTGAATTCTATCAAGCACAAGTGAAGTGTTTTAGAATACCTTAATTTTACTTTTACTCCTATTTATCTGGATATTATAACTAGACATTTCAAAAGTCTTTGTCACTTCTACTTGGGGTCAAAATTTCAAAATCATGCAGTGTGTCAGGTTACAGGAAAGTGCAGATGATCCACTTCCCCACAGATTACCAAGTAATCAAACAGCTGTCAGAACTGTTGTTTCTTACAGCATTAGCTCTGTGATATTGAATAATTTGCATTTTTAGCTAATTCATTGCCCCCCACGGAAAGGAGTCATAGCAGTGATTTTGAAGGATGCTTCCTGTTGGCATACTCTTCTTACTAGCAGCACAACTTTCCAGCTCTATTATGCCTGTCTGCCTCCCCATGTCTGTTGTCCCTGCAGAATTATGGGAAGATTAAGTAATAGTGAAGGCACCTAGAGAAATTCAAAGCAATGGATAGGTATAAACACAGGGACATGGACTCGATGAGCTCCTGATTCTAGATGCCTTCAGAAAACAAGGGACTGGCTTTCCTGTGCTTCTTTTCCATGGTCTGGAAAAGGTAATCCGTTGGACTGAAACACAGGGATGGCATTATGGGTCTGTCTCTCCACTTCTTTCCTTCTTCTTTACAGGGAGCAACAATGATTTAACTTCTTTTCCAATAGGTAATTTACTTTTTCTTCCCATTTTTCTTATATATGGGTCTGATTTCATATTTTTACTTTTCCTAATTTATTTTTTCTTTCCTGTGCTAAAGAAACTCCCCTCCACCAGGCTGATTTTTGGCTGGCTACAAGGAGGCATTGCCCACATGGCAGGGTGGCAATGCCCAGCTGTACTTAAGCTAAAGCAGGTTCATCTAGTTTGGGTGCTACTAACAGGCAGACTTTTGCAGCCGGAGCCCTGGGCTGCTGGGGTTGCCAAGGAAGCAGTACAGCACTGTCACAGCTTGCACCCAGCTGACAGATATAAAATTGACACTGATGGCTGCACTGCACTGTGTAACATAACTGCATAACTTCTTGCCCTAGGAGTGACCACTTCTGAATAGACTTGAGACACAGTGATAGACCGATACAAAGAATATTGCTGTCTGTTCTGTCACTGAAAGGAGAGGGATTGTATTTTTTTTAATCTGTGCTGTCAGTGCAGCACCTTTAATTAGTACAACATGGAGGGGGGGAGGGAAGGTAATAACTTCTGCCAGCAAAGGAATTTCAGTTTTCTCTATAAGATTTAAATCAAACTCATCTTCTCTTAGAGGAACCCTCTGTACCCCCTATGCTTGCTCTCTTTTCCCTTTCCCTTTTTTTTTTCTGGAAAGGCAGATTTTTGAATCTTATGCACATTGTTTTAAAGCTTCCTCAGAAAACATAGGTTAATTTCCACAATAGTTTCAGCTGATGTTTGGCAGCTCCCTTGTCTTTCCTCTTGCTGGCTTTGAGTCACCATTGCTTGCAACTATCATAACTGTTTACTGCTTTTAGTACAGCAAGATCCCACTCCCTTTTCCCTCCTGCCACTTGCATTGTCATATATAGAAATCTGCTTGTAGATTTGGAAGCCTGGAATCCATAAGTTGATTGGCAGGAGTAACTGTGACTCTCTTAAGACAGGTCTGTAGTTACTAGCTGGGCTTTGCTACAGAGGCTATACCTCCTCCTAGTTCCGCTGCGTGCCCTGTGGGGTAACCAACCTAGTCTCTGCCCCAGTGTTGAGTTATGGTTACTTCCTCCACGCCTCCAGCCCGATCAACTGGTTTCACCCACCACTCGATAGTTGTCTTCTAGGTGAAACAAAATTTTGGTAATTGATCATATGGATGGTTGCTCTGTGCCCATGGGTGGTGCTAGGTGGAGTCAGGCAGGTGTGTGTGGCTTGCCTGGCTTTTGTCTGCACCTTACATTATGTATGACACTGGCTCGCGTTGTGATGTGGTGTTCACAGGTACCATAGGCCGTGGCAGACCAGAGGGAGAAGAAATGCATTTTGTAGGAATAGAGTTTATAAACTGGCAATATGTTGGACTGAAACTATGTCACCCTCCCTGTGGGAGTGACTGATTGGCCAGGTTACAGTCTCTTCTTTCCTTGTCCTCAGCCAGTTTCCTCATAAGGCCATGGACCCCTATCTCAGCTGCTGGGTGGTGTGGGGGAAACTCCAGTCAGTAATGCTCCAATTATGAAGGCCATGGACAGGAACCCAATGTCTCCACGTTGTGGTAACTGGACAGGATGAATCTCAGGACTGGTGGAACATTCAAAGACTCAACAGAAGAATGCGGCTGGGCTCTTCTTGGAGACCTCTATTAATGTCAGCGGACATTGCCCATATATTCACAACAATATTCATAGAATCATAGAATCATAGAATGGTTTGGGTTGGAAGGGACCTTAAAGATCATCTAGTTCCAACCCCCCTGCCATGGGCAGGGATACTTACTTTTACTGTAAATAAACTATATTTGTGGGGTTGTTCATGACCTGGGAAGGAAGCCCATGCAAAGCTTGTAGGAAGGATTTTATGTAGAGTGTGAAAAGGGAATTGTATAGTCATGTTTTCAACCTGCCAACATTAACATACCAGTCTTACTCTGGTGGACAGGCCACCTTATCTAACCTGGAAAATAAACATGTTTGTAAATTATATGTGCTTAGTATTAAAAGAACGAACCGGGATGATATAAATGCCAGAGCTGCAACTGAAACTTAGCTGAGATATTTGAATAACTATGTATCTCAGTCCAATAGACCTTCACAGGTGAGCAAAATCTTGTTTCTCTCACCAGCCTTCTTTGGGACTTTATGTGAATCACTCACTGAAAGAGCGCCTGGGCTGAGGAGGCACTGTTTGGGTTCTGAACAGCACCTTGAGGTGTTTCTCTCCTGACTTCTGAAATCCACCTCTATCCTTCCCAAAGCCTCACCACCACGGCTGTGCTGGGAAATACCTCTATGCACTGGTAGGAAAATCCATACAGTGGCCCTTTTATCTGACATTTTCCTGGACCTTTAGAGTGCACTTCAGTGAGCTAATGCAAGATATGTGCTCTCTGTAGGTGTCTAAGGTAACAGAAAGAGATTATGTTAAGTGCTTAGTGAGAGGCATTTTCCATTTGCAGCACTCAACTTCATTTAGCTGTAATGCATGAAAAAATTGACCCACGTGGGTCTTAATCTAGCCATTTAATTGTAGCCCTGAAGTGTCAATGTGATGAGCATCACAGATTTTGGCACTGTTGACATTTCTTTTAAGCAGATGACAGTTTGAAAGGATGGTAGCGTATCCTTTTATTGCTGCATCAGATAAATATGTTACTGACTGATGGAAACAGCTTTACACACTGGCAAGTGACAGAAAAGAAAGTGGTGGGGAAAAGGCACAAAAGGCAAGACAAATGGAAATAAACAAAGGAGCATAACACATACAAGTATTCTTAAAGCTTCTCTGATGAATTCACACTGTGAATAACTGGTGCAGTTGACCAACAGTCATCAGTGAGGAAATGACAAGACCCTTAAAGCTTCCTCAGAAATGCCTTTAAATCAGTGGATCCTGAACACGTACAGTGGTAAAGCTGAAGGGAGACAAGGACCTGTGGTAAAGCACAAGAAGGATGGCTGTGACAGCACAGGATGACATCTCCCACGCCAATTATTTTAGTAAAGCGTTTTGTTTGTTGGCTTGAGAGTCTGAGCCCTTTTGGCACCACAGTATAGTGCTTTCTGAGATACCAAGACCCAGGAATTTTCTCCAAATGAAATTTTTTTCATGCTCAGAAGAAAATTTTCCAAAAGTGGGCTCTGGCAGAAGAGGACAGGAATGGGTAAGGGAAAGATCTGGATGAGGATCACCAGGACTGTAGAAAATGAACCCTGTGACTTTAAGGGGCTTGGGTTGCTGTGGGGAATTGCCAAATGCACATTTTTCTGAAAACCCTTAAGATTTTCAGCAACACATTGTGACATTGACAATATGTTTTCTCGTGCCCCCAAATTATCTGAATAACTAGCACCTAGTGAGAAACTCAGTTGAGACTGCAAAGCATGGAAGGCACAGGCACCTAATTGAGTCACCTGAAATCAGGCAGCTGAATTTCCATATTTATCAACCTAGATAACCAAAATAACGCTGACAACTCAGGAAGATCTTTGTTTGGAGAATCCATTGTAGCGTTTTATATCTCAGGTTCTGTAATTGCTGATTGCTTCCTCATTGTGTACTTTCAGGGTGTGAAAAACAGAGTTTAAATGCAGATAATGTTAATTCAATCACATGCAGGCACCTGTCTAGCATATGTACGTTAGCTTATCACTGGCTATCAACTAGCTGTCAGATAACTTGGCAGAGTGAGAAAATCCATTACCAATGTAGCAATAGGCTTCCAAAAAGGGACTCTAGAAACAGTTACGTGAAAAGCGCTGCCTGCATCTAAGAGAGCTTTTGATGCCTTTGTAGGAAATGGGTTAGAGGAAGTGATAAATCTAAGGACACACTTACTGCAAAAATAAAGTCATTTCCTCACCCAATTTGTGAATATTTTATTCCCCCTACCCCCAGAAAAGCCCCTAATACTCCCTTTGGAGAGAAACAGGAATGCAAACAACTTTGATCTGTCAGGCACGTAATGGCAGGGGATCTTTCTTCTCTTTTGCCACAGAGAATGAATCATAGAAATTTTAGGGAACCTAATTATGTCACTGAGGAAACACTGAGATGATGTTATGAATGTTTTCTTCAAGCTAACATGATGTTTGTAAGAGCATTCTTTTATTTAAAAAGTACTGCAGAACTCAACTCCGGACTATTTTAAAAATGATAGATTAAACAGGAAAATTGTAATTAAATATTATTATGGTTGCTTTGCCACAAAGAGACAAAAGGCCAAATGTCAATTTGAAATTAAACTCATATAGAAGCCGAGCAAACAATAAAGGGATGTATCACTATGTAAATTATAGCAGTTTGAGATATCCTGATTATCTCTTGTTTGTTGTTGTTAAACCACTAGGCAAATGCAACCCTCAGTCATACTGTGTTTCATGATAATACTTTTGAAGAACCTGAAGCAATAAAAGCATGTAAGTTTATGCTCAGTACATGTCCATGAAGACTTAATGGCTGCTTAATACAGATGCAAAACAGTTGCAAAAAGGGCCTCAGCATTGTGATACTCAACGCTGCAAAGCCCTAAACTTACTCTGCTCCAGATCAGGAGTTGGTGATGCTGTGTCAGCCTGTCTAAGTGTATGATTCCAACATGCTTAGTGCTCAGAGTTAAGAAGCTTCTCATGGGGTCCACAAAACCCATCTTACCAAGCCAGGAGATATTTAAACCAGTCCAAAGAGAAAACAGAGAGGAGGGTACTGCCAGAAACTGTGAGACTGACTTTTAAATGTGGGCACTGTCTTGAGGACAGTCTCATGCTCATATGCACAGACAGGCTCAGGATGACCATCACAGCAGGTGGACATACTCCTGCCTCCCAGGCACAGGTGTCTCTGCCAGGCTGGGACTGAAGGCCAGAAATTGCCTCATTCATGCAGGTCCTAAGCATACAAAAGATGATCTGCTCTGTTTTCTTGGTCCTCTGCAGCATGGCTTCCATCCTTAACTTTTTTACATGAGAAGGAGGAAGGTCCTTTCTTTCCACCATAGAAGCATGTCTACACCAGTAGCAAATTAGATACCACAAGTGTAGGTTTTGATTCTTTTCAGAGCCAGGATAAATAATTTGTATCACCTGCTTTCTGAGGAAGTGCCTTTGCAGTAAAACTAATACGAAAACAGTATCTGCTACCTCTGCTTCCTCTCTCTTTCTCCTTTCTCTGAGTGAATGGAGGGCTATCAGTGCTGTTTAGGTGTTATTTCAGCATCACAAATAAGCCAGTCTCTTCAAGAGACTGTGGTGAGGGCACCTGACAAATAGGTACTTAGGGTGTGAGTTCAGTGCACCTAAGATGGTGATATTTGTAGGTGTATGCAATAGTAGAACTCCAGTTAAATGACCTTGCTATGGAAAAGTAGGAGACTATCATCTCTGAAATGTCTTAACAAGAGTCAGCAGGGTTTTCTTGGATCATACTGTTGGAGTGAGGCACTTTATCTCTAAGTCACACTTGATGTGACAATAGTTATTTTGGATCTCACCCTAAAAGTTTGCTGTAGCAGGGAGAAGACCTGTACTTGAGAGAGCCCGAAGCTGGTGAGTTCTAAATCTTATTCTAACAAGGAACAAAAACCCTTTGCAAGTTACTACGACCTTATTTTTTTGTGTTAGGAGTTAAACCATAGGCAGAATGTGTAGGGACGTACACCTTTGTAGGGAGTTTAGGAGCAATAACAAAAAAGACTTAAAGTTCATGTTGAAACAAACTCTTGAGTACTTGTGGGTTTGAATTTTTTTTCCCCTCTTTCTTTTTTTATTTTTTGTGGGCTGTTAAAAGCCTTAAAATGGAGGTAAAATTCTCTGGACAGTATATTTAAGTCTGCTCCTGATATGTGTAATTCTTTTTGTTTCCTTCCAGAGATATACAGTGCTCAGTCTCCCAGTGCTCCATAGACCACCAATACCAACCCTTTCAAAGAGTTCCCTGTAGCCTCCTCCTCAATTTTTCCAGATTCTCTTAGCCAGAGGCACATTTTTTTTCTTCATTCCTGTTGTTTTTATGGCAGATATATTCAGCTACATTTTTCATTTTCTCTTACATAGAGCTAGAGTTTGAGACCCTAAGGGCTTACAAGAAAAATGCAAAAATAGCACAAGAAGGAAGCTTCCAGACAGTCTTTCTTCAGTCTGGGTAGAAACAGCAAGATTTTCAGCTCATTCTTCTACCTTTTCGAAGTCTTCATTTTTTCAGAAGTGTTTTCGAGATAGAATCTGGATTTTCAAATTACTTTTTCATTCCTGTCTTTCAACAAATCCTGTCTGGCAGAGGATTCAAGTGTAAACAATGGACTCTACTCAGGGAGGGGGAAAAACCACAAAACTTTTGAAGTTTTGATGTAATTAATGCTTGTTCCACTGCCTGCTGGTGGAGCAGGGAACTGGACCCACAGCCCACCTTTTCCCATGGTCTCAGCACCTCCCCATTATTTACAGGCACTGCCATGACTGCCTCCATTCCTTCTCGTCTCCTCTCCAGCTTGCCTTCTCTTCCAGGGCCAGGGGTCCCCTTTAACACCTCTCTACCAGATACTGCTTCATCTGGCATCTTTTTTTACCAAATTCTCCAAAAAATCTAACTTCAGACACTGTCTCCCTGAGTCTCCTACCCTTATCTGTGCTGAACACCTTCCCAGCACACTTTCCAGCTTACAAAGACCTTTCAGGCTTGAATTAATCTTTTCCTCTGCCTGGGTTTGCACTGCACACTCTCCTCACAGTGTACCTTAGGAAGCTTTTCTTTTCTGCCTTGATTTAGTGCCGAGGGACGCAATGTTTAGAGAGGAAGGAGGAGACCTGTAAGGAAGCGCCACTGATCTAAATTATGTTTCTAAGCATGGATCAGAGCACTTAATGAAGGCAAATCAAGAGAGACAGAAAGAGCAGCAATCACCAGTCAAATAACCGAAAAAGCTGAAGAAAGTATTTTGTAAAGGCACACATATCTGCCTTTCTCCTTAAGTCCTTCCTTCTACATAGAACAGATGGCCCAATCTCAAAAATAAACATAAAAAATAAAGAGTATTGCAAGAGCTGTGAAGACAAATCCCCTTCTTTACAAATGTATCAAGAGCTGGAGGTCAGAGAGGGTGAGGCAGAAGAAGCCATGGGGGTCAGCACAGGCAGCACGATGACAAATGAGGTGGCCCTTGTTGTATGCCAAAATGATTCTCCTATTTGCCGGGGATCGGGAGGCAAATATGCCCCGAAGAGATGTTTCCTAGGGACAGAAAATGAAACATTAATGAAAGCACTGGAAATAAAAAAGGTGTGTCTGGGGGGAGGAAAGCTAAACAGAAACTGCTCCTGCGCTGAATTTCCTTCAGCTCAAGCTCTGACAGAGGCTGTGATAGCGGCGTGACATCTATGTGCCTTGTGAGCACAGAGACAGCATGCAAGGGCTTGTGCTCCAAGTTGGACATAAGGAAAACCAAGTTGTTTTTCATTCTTACAATACTACTACAGCTACTGCTACTACTACTAAAATAATAATAAAACAGGTCCATCCCAGTCTGATGATCACCAGGTGATTTTGAAAAGAGCCATTTTTAAACCAGATCAGTCCCCTGCATATATAAGGGAATAAAACCACTCAGTAATAAAAGATCTGGAATAGCTTCACTTGCTATCTGCTGCCCGGAAAAATGCAAATGTGATCACTGCCTTGAATTCAAGCCTGGAAAACTGCTAAAATGCCCAAAAGAAATGGGACTTTGCCTAATGACTGAAAGTTTTAGCCCTTCCTCCAAGTAATGAGTCTGGCAGTATTAGTGTAATATGCTTCACATCCTTTGAAAAATAAACATTTCTGGTTTAGATACAATCTAAATGAGCTTGGAAATTAAAATAATTCTTCTTTGGCTTCAAATTAGATGGATTGGCCACATCTGAACATTACTGCTGCTTAATTTAAGATGACATAGCAGCCTGGCATTTTCATTTTTAATGTGGGAAGCTGCGATTATGAATAAGACCTTGCATCTCAGGGACAGCAGTTTCAACTTTTTGAAAACTAGTAGACGTCTATTTAAATGGTGTCTTGCACACTGCTCAGGCTGGGTACTCTGAGAACATGTAAATTCATCTTACTTATGATAAATGTATCCATGAATAGCAATACTTCAATTTTTTTTCCCCCTGCAGCTCTTCATGCCAGGGTATGTAATGAAGTATTTAAGATAAAGTATTTCTTGGATGCTTTGATATCACTGAGGAAGGTGTGCATTTGATTGACATCCTTCAAAATATTTCTGGCCTGATGTTTTCATCTCATAGCCTCTAAAGGAGGTATGCATCATACAGACAACATGCAGAGAACTTTTTCCTCCGCAGTTACAAAAACAAAACCTATCCTGAACAATGCTGTGGGAAATGTAGCCTGGAGATGTTTCTACCCTCATCTCTTCCAGATTTCTGATATATAAAGTTGCTGCAGCTTTGGCCACCAGGAACTGAAGCACAGTGGTGGGTAAGTTCTACCTGCCTTCCTTGCGGGGTACCCTTAAAGCATGCGGTAGTATTGAGCCCAGCACAAATATAGCAACCAGGGCCACTTTCACTCCAAAAGGCATCCTACATTTTACACATGGGTGTAGAAGTTAGAGCACTACCAGAGAAAATGAAGTGCCTTGATCCTAAACCCTACCCAGGCTGAGGGTATTTCCCAGAGGATGCTCTGCACCATCAAGCTATAGGCCAAGCTGCAGTGAGGAGAGAGGCAATTTCTGTTTTATCAATTGGTAGTTGAATCTGATGGAAAGAGACAACCCTAGACCCATTTGCTCCTGAACAAGGGGACTTATAATTAGGATATGGTTTAGACTGGATATTAGGAAAAAGTTTTACACCGAAAGGGTTATTAAGCATTGGAACAGGCTGCCCAGGGAAGTGGTTGAGGCACCATCCCTGGAAGTTTTTAAAAGATGGGTAGACATAGTGCTTAGAAATATGGTTTAGGGATGTTTTTTGTCAAAGTTCGGTTGATGGTTGGACTAGATGATCAGAAAGGTCCCTTCCAACCTAGGCAATTCTATGATTCTATGATACAGTTGTACACGGGGTGCCACAGGGGCAGTGGGGTGCCCAAAGCCCAGCCATGCTACAGACTGGAAGCATGTGGAAGGCTTTGCTCATGAAGCAAAAGTGAACTTGTACATTTTGGGAGACTCTCAACAACACTGACTCCAGTAACATACCAGTACTCAGTACTGACATAAGAAGCAAACAAATTGCTTGTTCCTGTGGTTGTCAAATACCCCATCTCTGCTTGAAACAGGTGCAGGAAGGGTTGACCAACAATTCAAAAGTACATTCAAAACCCACCATTGCAATGTAGATACCTTAGGAGAGTAGAGTAAAAAGAAATCTTAGACAGGCAGAAACCAATTATTCCTTCAGTTTGGTAAGCCCTTTCCTAGCAGTTGGTCAGCAGTGGTAAGCTGGGGTTGTATCAAAATCACTGTTGCAACGAAGCCATCCCTACACACTGAACATTGCTAGCACTTGCTGGTGAGAGCTTTGCTATTTGGGAGCCCCCTTCTAAAATGCAGTAGCCCAATTATTTAACACGCTGGAAGTTCAACTGAATGGGAGTGCGGGATGGAAGGGCTGCGATGCTAGGGTATAAAACAGAAGACGACTGGTTGGAGGACGTAATTTTATCCCTTTTTGTCCTATGGCAAGTATGCCACACACCAGAGCATACTGAAGGGCTCCTTTAGATCTGGAGTGAGCACTTTCAAAATCTGAGAATCAGCAGGCAGCTCTGTGACAGGGAGAAGCTGATGGGCAGCTTTGAAGTATATTCCCTCCCAAGGCTGGGGAAAGCCTCTTGCAAAGAGGCTGTATTCAGGATTATTCTTATTTTAGTGAGGAGGGGATCTCCCCTTTTTCTTCTGTGCTCATATTAGACCCCTGCATGTAAAACATTGAAGCTGCGGCTCCACTGTAAAGTAACCGCAAGTTGCTAAGGACTTTAGACAGCCTCTTTCAGCAGTCTCCGTAAGAGGAACATACAAAGCTCAGCTAAAGCCGAACTGCCATAAAACATGCAATAAAGACTTCTCTTTCTGTAATGTGCAGGGAGCAGCGATGAGATACTAGTCCAAGGGACTCTATATCAAGTTAGGGCTGTGGTGAGAAACAAAATTGCTGCTGTCAGTTATTTGCAGTTAAAGCAAAAGTACAGCAGGGGGAAATATCAAACGCTTTTACAGTGCCCTAATGACCATGATTCAAGAGCATTATTTATGTTTGGCGAGAAACCACAGTGTGTATCTAGCGAGGTAAAGCACAGCCGCTGCCACTGGCCACCACAGGTTTTCACCAGTCAACCTGGCCTTTGGGGAGGCCCAAAAGCAAAGCTCAGGGTGTGATGGTCTTCACTCCTGTGAGCAGCACTGAGCTGCCCTGTTAAAGCTCTGTTCAGTGCTGGTGCCTCTGCAACTCGGCTGTACCAGCATTCAGCCACCCTCAGCTGGTCCTCTCCTCTCTCCTTCCTAGGTGCCACCACTTTGCCCCTGTCTGTCCAGGTGAAGGGTGTAGGGATGGAAATCCATGGGTAAACTTGCCTGACATAGAGAATGGGCTCCTTTGCAGACACTCCTATGGAAAAATTTGCACACGTAAAACTGAAAAGGCATGGATCAAACCCTCTTCTAATGTCTCTAAAATCAGTACTCTCGGAGTCTTGGGAATTGCAAGCTTATACTATTTACTAGGAAGCCTTATAAGGGTCTGAAAGGAGTTAAATAAGCTTTTTCATCACCAAGATACAGAAATTTGCCCTCTTTCAGTGACTGATTTATTATAACCTCACATATTTTAGTTGACAGTAGCTTCAAGTGCTCCAGAATAAAAGGGAAGATGCATGTAAAAAAATAGTACAAACAATTTTATATTATTTTTAATTTCTGCAAACAGGAACTGACTAAATTAGACTGTTAGATTTTGTTTCTAGGAGCTACACAATCTCATAATGGCTGGACAACTATTGAAATGTGCTTTGATTGCTGAAATGATATATGATTTATTTTAAAAAACTGTAGAATTATCAGGTTTTCTTCCCAAAAAATTTTGGAGGACTGCTGATATATTTAGAAGTGTCTGTTCTATTCTTCTGAGTTAATTTCCTTTCTAATATGAATGAAGATTACTTTTGACCTTCTAAATGGTAAATTTTTATGTTTATAGATCCTGTTAATTTGAACTCTAATAATTTAGACAGAACTCCTTTAATGTCTACAGTCATTTTATTTATGAGTTGCATTTACAAAGTAGACGGAAAAAGTAGACAGCAATTTTCTCTTAATTTCTTGGTATCCTAAAATGTGGAAGAATTATAAGAATCCACCAGGCTCAGACACAGGATAAGAATCCCTTCAGGCTTGGTATTTCAGATTGGCTTTCTGCTAATGTTATATCTATAATGTAGAGTTTAATTATTATGCTCAGTGAGATATTCAGAAGATTCTCACTTTTATGGAGCTACTAAAATTCTAGTTACAGTTGATCAATAATACAATAATAATCCAGTCTATATGTCTGGGTCAGATTTCTCTTATATAAATGTAGTCCTGCAAAATCCATACATGAACTCTGTGTAGTGACCTGGACTGTCTTCATAGCAACTTGGAGGAGAGAAGGTGATTAATCTGCCCTCAGGTAGCCCTGAAGCCAGGTACTGCGTTACAGAGGTCCGTCTCCCTGGCTAGGCAGGGAGCAAAGTTCCCTGCTTTAGCCCAGGTGCCTCACTTTTAGGTAGTTGAAGTTAAATAAGAAGGACTTATACTCACATCTCTTGGGATCGTTGCAGCCATTTTTGTAGGGTACAGGGTATTCTCTTTATTTTGGTCACTTTTAGTCATATTAAGCCTTATGAGAATTATACAAAGCTAAACCTTTGGAAAAGAGCATCAGTCACATGCCACAAATTTAATGTGAGACCTCAAAGTAAACGATACAATTCTCATTTATGCTTCTTACATTTTCTTGCACTGTACCTGTCTTGTCCATGGAGACCAAGCTGAATGGTCCAGTTGACACATCTGAGGGATGAGATGCCACCCAGAGGGACCTGGATGAGATCAAGAAGGGGCCGGTGTGAACCTCATGAGCTTCAACAAGACCAAGTGCAGGTTGCTGCATCTGGGTCAGGGCAACCCCTGGTATCAATACAGGCTGGGGATGAAAGGATTGAGAGCAGCCCTGCCGTGAAGGACTTGGGGGCACTGGCGCAGGAAAACCTGGACATGAGCCAGCAATGTGTGCTCACAGCCCAGAAAGCCAACTGCATCCTGGGCTGCATCCAAAGTGTGACCAGCATGTCAAGGGAGGTGATTCTGCCCCTCTGCTCCACTCTTGTGGGACCCCACCTGGAGTACTGCCTCCAGCTCTGGAGCCCTCAGCACAAGAAAGACATGGACCAGTTGGAGCAGGTCCAGAGGAGGGCCACGAAGATGATGAGAGGGCTGGAGCACCTCTCCTTTGAGGACAGGCTGAGAGCGTTGTGGCTGTTCAGCCTGGAGAAGAGAAGGCTCTGGGGAGACCATATTGTGGCCTTTTAGTACTTAAAGGGGGCTTATAAGGTGGGGACAAACTTTTTAGCAGGGCCTGTTGCGATAGGACAAGGCGTAATGGTTTTAAGCTAAAAGAGGGTAGATTCAGACTAGGTATAAGGAAGAAATTTTTTACAATGAGGGTGGTGAAACACTGGAACACGTTGCCTAGAGAGGTGGTAGATGCCCCATCCCTGAAAGTGTTCAAGGTCAGGTTGGACGGGGCTCTGAGCAGCCTGATCTAGTTGAAGTTGTCCCTGCTTATTGCAGGGGGGTTGGACTAGATGACCTTCAAAGGTGCTTTCCACCCCAAACTATTCTTTTACACCTCATATACCTATAAAGATTGGAATATGCATACTAGTAAGGGTACTAGTCCTGTTGGTGATATTTCCCATTTAAACTGTTCGTGGAGAAATTATATCCAAAATTGGTGCTATAACTTCTTTCAGGGTTCACATCATATAGTTAAGAAGTGTATTTGAAGATATTTATAAATGCCGCACATTCCTAATATTAGTATGGTATGTCACTGGGTTGGATTCTTAGTTTAATTCTCTTTATTAGCAGTCAAGTCTTGGTAATGCTACAATCACATGTTTTGATTGTCAAAGAGTGATATCTTAAAAGTAGCGATTGCTTCTTGAAACTGGGTCCCTTGGGGCTACAAAATAGTGACACCCCAAAGAAGGATTCAGGACTGAAAAACTTGCCCTAGTTTTTTTGTGGTTATATACAAAAAGTTACTTTAATCATAGTGCTTTCATAAGTATTTCAAATAGTTATTTCAAATATATATTTCAGAGAGACATTTTGAATGTAGGATCCCATGAGGCCTGTAGCAGTAAGACCGTTAAGTATCAGTGTATAATATGTGAAAAGATCAAAGAGTAAGATGAAAAGAATAAAAATATGGCCATGTTTGATGCTCATGCAGTCTGCCAAATATTACAAATTGAAACTGAGGGTTGATCTGAAATATAATGTTTGGGAGTTTTTCCTACACATTAGCAAGACTCTACCTTTTAATGAATTAGATATAAAGTTTTATGGTGTTTCATGTACATTGCTAATTTTCCTTTCCTTTCAAGACACTTCGGACATGTTCTTCATTTCCAAGTAATAAAAAATTTCAGGTAATATTTTCGACTTCAAACAACCACCTACTATTCCAGATGCAGACTTATCATTCAGTTCCTAAATTCTGCTCTGTAGCAGAATCATTTTGCCTTATCTTTAAATACAGCTCTGTTCAGAGGATATAGCCTGGAAAAATTATGCCTTATTTGTGAAACTGTTGTTATAATCTAATCAATTAAGATCTTAATGTGTAGGCTTTTTAGCTAGTTTTGACAGAGAAAAAAAAACATTTAGAATTCAGATTGTGTTTTTGGTAACTGTAGCATCAACTGTGAAATTAAAAATCGGGTTTTTTTTAATAATTCAGGGTGGGGTTTTTTATGAATGAAAGAAATTGCAGTCCTAAAAAAGTCAAAGCATGTAATCAGAAATTGTAAAATATTCCATTCTGTTTTATGACATCTCAACTCCAATTAAACAAACAGAGCCAGAAAGAACCGGAGACTTGATTGACTGTTTAAAGGAAAAGCTGTCAGTTTGATTAGAGGCAAGTGAGCAGACACATTACTAAATGTAAACTGCATTTAATTTTATTATGCAAGCAGCTTTAATAACAAGTCACAAATAAGTTATGCAAACGGAAATATTGGGTGTGATTGCATACAGATTTCTGACATTGAGTGGGGGCTGTGGGTTACAGCTGTTTTCGATTGAAGTTTTCTAAATTTATTAGCAATAAAAAGGTAATTAAAAATGAGAGACCATGAGAGGAAAAAAAACCCACGCTACATTATTTCAAACAGAAATCGTAGAGACTACAAATAGATCGATAACAGCAGATTCTTGCAGTGCTGTGAAGAAACGCCCCTACAGAGTTTCTATTCAAACATTTGCAGCATTTCTACCTTTTTTGCTCTGGTTTCATTTCCCATGTCTAGATTTTTTGGAAATTCGAAATGACTCATTAAGTGCAGTGGATGTTTGACGCTAAGCTTGTGCAGGATACTTGGAGGTGGACTCGCTGAAGGAAGAAATCTGTGTACCATTTCTCCTCACCTTGCTGCCCAGGGGAGATAGTTCAAACCAGACTCAGCTGAGGACTTCAGCTTGGTGGTATGCCATCCTAGAAAATGCCTGGGTGTCCAGCCGGTGTAAATCCAAAGGTGGACTTTACAGCAGTGGCAATAGTTTTGTGTTGCTGTGTGTTGAGGGGAGGTCAGACTTGAGCTGGGTTCTCCCACACCCCATGGGGCCTCGGTCTGCTGAGCTGGAGAGTCCATCTCTCGCTGCTTATTTCCTCCTCCTGACCCAGCCAGCAATGCAGATAGTTATAGACTTGGAGCTGCTCCAGTACAGCACAACCCAGAGAAATGCAGAATTACAGCATCTGACGCGTGTCAGACAAAACCCAGCAGGGGAACAGAGGTGGGGGAGACGGGCAGGGGTGGCTGCTACAGGACATGGCATGAATGGAGCGGGAGAGCAGCATGGTTGTCTTTCTAAGCACTTGTTTTCAATGCAGAGGAAGAAGGAAAAATATGTTGGAGGGGCTGTAGGTTTCACCCGGGGAGCCTGTAGTAAAACACCACCGTCCCGAAGCAGTAGATGGTACATTCTCACAGCAATGATATTGTGTCCGACACAAAGCAATTCTGTTGCAGGATTTGCTGGGTTGGCTTAAAAAAACCAACAACTTAGTCACTGGAGGGGAAGCTGGCAAAGCCTGGAGATCAGCGATCACAATCTGATTACATTCAGTGTGGAAAAACAGAGAATAAGGGTTAGTTTTCTCAAGCTGAGGGAAATTATGAGAAGAAGTGATTATTTTCTGCCTGGCAGTCTCATTTTTCTGGCTTCTCAAAGGACTCTTTAGAAACTTACATTAGATGATTAAAAAGCCACGGATGTACAGTTGAAAAGATGTCATGTTTTGCTAAAAGCGCCTTTTAGTTCAGCAGCAAAATGAAGATGAAGGTGATATGCAGCAAATGTTGCAGAGGAAAGGGAAGAATAGACAGCAGTCAGTGTAAACCCACTGTAAGGTTTTGGAGCACAGAAAAATGAGAATGGAAGTCAAAAGGGAAGAACTTAGGAAAAAATATTATTGGCTGGCAGTGTGAGTGGCGATATGGAATTAAAACAATTATATTAGGACAAAAAGAATAAATATACCTGTCATGAGACAGAAGTGATAGCACAGCTACTAATGAAGGAAAATAGAAGAGTTTTCAATAAATAATTATTATTTTTTGTTTGTAAGGAAGCAGTATAGCTCACTAATTCATGAAGAAAGGAGAAGATGTGTTTATTTTTCAAAAAGAACTTACAAAATAATGTTATTTTCATCTGCCAGCTGTTTTTAAACTAGCTGGCCTGAGTAATCATCAGCATAAAAGACCTAGGCAAGGAGATCTCTGACTGATGTACATACCTTCGTTACTCTTAACTCATGGTGCTTAACAAAATTCCCACAGTAAGTGTTCAGACCTGACTGGCGGCCTCTTGCAGGCAGCTGTAGACCATAGTTATTCTGACTTCAACCCCAGGCAAATATGAAAATGAATTAATAACAATCAGACCAATGAAAGTCACTCGACATAATTTGATTGCAACAAGACTTGTCAAAACAAACCTGATCTCATTCTTCAGTGAGGTTACTTGCTGGCTGATTGCTGTACTATATATACATAATAGATGTAATGGATGCATTTTTGATTTGTTATCATCACACACACACACACATATGACCCAGTTGAGAAATTGGCACTATAGAATATCAATAACCTTATACTTAACTGTTTTAAGATCTCAAAAGGCAATCCCTGAGGGCGTCTCTTAAGTGGTTTTCACCAAAATTAGTGCTAAGTGATACTCTTCATCATTTCTATTTGTGCTCTAGAAGCAAATATAAAATCATTCCTAATACAATTTGGCTGGTTTAAGCCTACATACAGGAATGAATCTAATGATGTCGAAAGCAATGAGGTCAGGGCACCAACAGAGCGTGTTCTCGATACACCATAAGTTGAGTCCAAATTATTTTAACAGGGCCAAAACAAAAACTATTTGTGTAGGAACATGGGATGCAGCCCATGCAAAGAGACTAAGACCCTCTGTCCCATCATGAGGAACTTTGAAAAAGATTTAAGTATGTTAAATGAGAAACTGAATGGTACTACTGAAGGTAACAGTTCTGTTGCCAGGTTTTTAAAAAGAAAGCCAAATTATTGAGGACCACAAAAAATTATTAAAATTACTGAAATTTATTAGGTTAAATTTAATGAAATTAAATTTAATTAAAAATTACTAAAGTTTCTCACAGTGAAAAACTAAGACAGTCTATTTCGCTTGTCAAAGAAAGGACTGAGAAATTACATGAGTTGAGTGTCTTCCCAGGAAAAGATGCAAAAGGACCCTTAACTTTAGCAAAGACCAGCACATCAAGAGTCAATGGTCAAATATTGAGGCCAGCCACAGACAGTTGAGAAATAAGGCACAAACTTCTAACAATGACAGGCCTTGACCACTGGAGCAAGACATTAGAGGAATAAATTTGATAACCACAAGTCAGGATTAAGTGGTTTTCTGGAAGCTGTGCTTCGGTTAACCAAGAGTAACTGGTCTCCAGGCAGGGATAATGGAGCCAATATGAAGCCTTTGTGTGCAGATAGTCAGACTGCTTGTTCAAAGTTTCCCCTCTAATCTTAAATACTAAAGCCTGGCAAGGCAAAAGATAAGTGTCAGAAGGATAAATGCTGAAAGTAAGCATTAGAGGACGTTTAAAGCATGTAAATTCTAGAGACGATACTGGGAATTACCCCATCTTGGGTGAGTATCAGTATATTTTTGAGTCTGCAAAGCTCTTAAGCACGGCTTTGACTTTATGTGTGTGTTCTCTATGTTTCAATAGAATTTAAACACCTGTTTAAGGTTAAGGTCTAAACTCAGGATTAGCTCAATCAAAGTTTTACCTGAATATTGAAGGCTGCGAAATTTCCCTTTTGCAAGGGAAATTCTTCCCAATTTATCACTTGACACTGATTATGAATGATTTTCACTGTCTTTAAGGAAAGGAGAACCAGACTGAATCCCATGTTTACAGCAATTTAAAACTCTCTGTAGCAAAGAAATTATTAAAACAGAGGTTTGGCAAAGCAGACAAATGAGATGAGTAAGAATGGCTAGAGGTCAGAATTGGAAAAGAGGTTTTGTGAACTTACTTGACTGTATCATGAAAGAGCATGAGAAAACCTGAAAAATCATTCTTAAAACTAAGCTACTTCAATACATCTCACAATATACTCAATGTACACTGAGGCAGAACCACAGATACCGTCTGTATCAGGCACATTTGGTCTTTGATAAGACCAAAATTCAGCTTTTCAAAATTCCTCCATCCTCATTCCTTTTCTATATCCTGAAACTGATTCTTAGTGGGATATCCTAATTAATGGCAATGGAGGGCACTGGTTTATACCGGTTGGGGCTCTACCCTTTTCTTGCAGTAACACACTGCAAGAATTTAAAGAGTTTCTCGCTTTGGCCTCCAGAGGTCATCAAGACCTTTATCTTAAGAGTCCAGTGTGTGGAGAGCAAGGGTGGCTGGAAAATCCACCTGCTAGTTTCAGCGGTTTATCAGACTTGTTATGGACTAGGATGAAAAGTGAGAAGTAATATTCCTAAAACATACAACATGAAGGAAAAAAAAAGAAACATAGAAAAAAGAAAAGAAAAAAGGAGGAGGAGGAGGAGGAGAAGGAAGAGGAGGAGAAAAAGAAGAAGAAGAAGAGGCAGGGGAAGGGGAAGGGGAAGGGGAGAGAAAGAGAAAAGTAAAGGGAAAGAGGAAGAGGAACCTAACCAATCAATTACAGTCTTTTAAATCTGTGATAAAGGGTTTTCAGTCATTCTATTTCCAAAGTGGTCCCCAAATGTGTGTAGGAAATGCTCTTCAGTTACCTGGCACGACACAGAGTAGTCTTTGACCATGCAGGAATCAAGTCTTAAGCCGTCAGGCAGAATGTTTGGTAGTCCAGATGTTTGGTAGAACATTATTGCACTCATCTGGGGACAAAATGCCAGGCTGTGCAAGTTAGGTAATTTATCTGCTCAGTGTGGGAGGAGAAGATGTGAACACACCTGTACCTGCAGCACCACGTAGGAGACCATGTTACGCCTGCCACCTCCTCCCTGTCCAGACTGACACATGGAGCTGGGTCGTGCTGGAGAGGCTGGGGGATGCTCTAAGCTCCTCCCCTGCAGCAGGGAGGACAGATTTTGGCAATGGGTTGTAAGTAGCAGCCTGGAATCAATAATTACTGGACTCAATAAAGTCTTTAGCTGTTCTAGCTGTTTGCGAAGTTAATATGTGTCTAAAGTACCGATTTGCCTCTGAGACTGCCTCAATCTCTTTGGAAATCTGTCAGAATATACTCAGAAAGTACATTACTTTTATTCTTAATTAAGAAATTTCAAGAAAGTATTTAACCTGGAATCTCAAAATGTGATGTGAAAGTAGTTAATGAAAATGAAAATCTAGTCTGAATCTGTAGAGAAATCAGTGAAGCTTTTATGTAAAAGGATCCGGTGGAACGTATATTTATGGTATTGAAATCTTTGAGGGACTATACAATGGCAAACGAAATTTGGGCTATTAGGTGACTTAGAAACGCAATATCTTTTCTTCAGAGTTACTCACAATGTCTTTCCTAGTTTTGTTACTTAAATTCTTTCTGCATAATCCCTAGTTATCATTCACAAACTGCCTCACTCTTCAACCCTACTAATAATGTCATTCCAAGGGTGTCACTAGACCATGTTTTGTCTTCAACCGGACATATTTCTCAATTTAACAAAATTAAAGGAGTGCTGAAAAAATCCCCCAAATGTGATATGATAACATATAGCAAGGTTAATTGCTGGAACTGGAGACTTGCAGAGAACTAGAGTATCCTGAAGAAAGTATTTTTATTTTTTTTACAAGTTTGCTGCACTTCTACCATCCTATGCCTTCTACTGCTTCTTAATAACATTGCCTAAGATTTTTTAACAGGTTTTGAAAAATAATGGGCATGATTTCTAGAATAACAGTATCTATTAAAGGTTTGCGGGATGTAAAATAGAGTGATATTACCTTGAGATTATTACTTATCTCTCTTTCAATGTATTTGTCAGCTTCAATTTTTCTTTTCATTTCAAATTTGTGCTATTTAATTATCAGGGAGTCTGTCACAGAATGCAGAAAACCCCAGGTTCATGCTAACCATTGGATTTCTTTTGCACGAGAGCTAAAAGTCAGGGCTGTTTCGATGGAATGAAATCCCAATAACCTAGAGACAACAAGGAATGTCTTATACTTCTATGACGGTGCATTTATTCCTGTCAAGTCTGTGAGAACACATTAGCATATCTTCAATTTAGATGACAACTTTTCTTGGTTGCTTTTAGAGACCATTTAATCTGCTCTCAAACTTCAAAAGTGCGTCACATGTCTGGTGTTGAGGTCTTATGATTCACCTTCCAACGTTGATTTCTGTCCTTCTGGGGAAGCTGCAGTGCTTCAAAACCCTGGGACTGCTTTCCATGGCACACCTCGCTGATGTGAAAGGCAAAGTGAAGTCTTAACCACTCTGTGCTAAGTGTGTCCTTAAAATGCCATGTTAAATGTCACCCACTGAAATGACTACTGAAATGCAGTTTATAACTTCTAAGGGTTTTCCAGACTACCCTGATTCTTTCTTGTCTTTGTTTTCCAGGCCCTTTGCAACCATTTTTCCAAGGTTTACATAAAAAAAAAAAAGCAAAAATTATTCGCTTCCAAGATTTTTTCTGTAGGATGGACTCACTGGAACTTCAACAATGGAGAACAGATCTTCACTCGCTCTCATCGCATTGGCATGGAAACCCGCTGGGGGAGTCCAGAGACATCAGAAGCTTCTCATTGGCTTCCCAGTATGACTGCTAGAGAGAGGTACAGTGTCCCCTTTGATAGGCCTTACGTCACCAGTGACTGGCAGGAATACAATATAAAAATAATAACAATGGGATATACAGTAATAAGTAATAGCATGTACTAAGAGGAAAAGGTGTATTTATATCTTAAGCTAGTCTTCATTAGCTCTTTAGGACTTGAAGTGGCTGAATTTGACACAGCAGAAGACGCACAAGAGCTTATTTCTTTTTCCTCAATTGCAATAGCTTTAATTGTTTTAATGTTATCACCGCTACGAATCTCAACTAGCTGTCAAATTGTTAGAAAGCTAGAAAACTGACTGCTGTGAGGATGAGCTTAAAGCAATATGGAGTGGATGCAAATCTAGCGTGCTTGAGAATTAAAAACAAGCCGTATGGTGTGTCTGTGCTGTCTACTGTTGCAGGATCATTTTCGGTGATTAACACACTTGGTTAATTGCCAAGAAGAACTCTGTGCCTAAGTACTGCAGTTAACACTCCTTACTTCTATGAAATCGGAAATTGCCAATACAGAGAAATTATTTTTCTTCTCAACCAAAATACACATTCCAAATCACGGACTTTATATCAGTAGATCAAGATTTCAAAAGTGACCTTGAATTTCAGATAGCTCCTTTTCTGTTGGAAACTGAAGACCATAATCTGGGTCAAATGAGCAACTTGAAATACGTTAAAGAGGCTTCATATTCAGAACGCTGGCCCTTTTGACTCTCAGACAGAGAAGAATCTTTGCACTTATAAGAATTAAATTTATCATCATTTGACAAAAAGATTTAGACCTTAGACGGTAGCTTAGGCTCATCTTCCAAATAAACACCTATGTTTCATATTTATGCCACAACAATAGTCTAGGGAATATCATGATAATGTAATTATGATTTTCTTCTTTCTCATCAAATAAACTACGAGTCTCTGATGTCTGACCTTATTTTTAATATTATTTTTGAGTAGAACTGCACAAACAAAACTATCAGATGAAGACAGTACGCATAAATATAGCCTACCTTTTGAAAGCTGCCAGCCATAAGGTCTCTGAGAGAAACATGTTATAAATGTGTCATTACTCACTGAAATTAATGGGAAGAGGCATACAATGATACCTTAGTATGTGCTAATTAAATTGATCTCTTTGATTTCTTGCAATTCAGGTGTAAATCAGAGATCTGATTATCAAGCTTGTTACATGAGTAACACAATACAGGACAAGAGGAAATGGCCTCATGTTGTGCCAGGGGGGGTTTAGGATGGATATTAGGAAAAATTTCTTCACTGAAAGGGTTGTCAAGCATTGGAACAGGCTGCCTGGGGAGGTGGTTGAGTCACCATCCCTGGAGGTATTTAAAAGATGTGTAAATGTAGTACTGAGGGACATGATTTAGTGGTGGAATTGGCAGTGTTAGGTTTACGGTTGGACTCAATGATCTAAAAGATCTTTTCCAACCTAAATGATTCTATGATTCTATGATCAACAACATCAATAAGCAAATCCTGGCTAGCTATGCTTTTTTTGGCTTGTGTGATACTCAACAACACAAAGAAAAGCGAGAATAAACAAATGAAACTACATGTTCTCTATACAGAGAGCAAGACATATTATGTTTTCAGTTGTTCCTTTCCTAGTTTTCACTCTTTGGGATATCTTACTTGCTGAAAAAGTGAAAGCTTTCTTTTTAAAAAAATTATGTGAGGAACTACTTCCAGATAAATGGCTCAGAGTACCTGCTCCTTTTTGGAAAACCATAAGATAGAGATGGGAAAAAGCCTGGAAGGCTTGCAGTTCACCTTGTTACCAATTCCAAGCACAGCAATGGCACTCAACCTGCATGTCTTGAGTGATAGTACACAACAGTAGCCAGGGAAAGCCACTGAAATATGAGGATTGGAATTTGATTTTGTAATATGTTAGTGATGCAGTGGCATTCTGTCGTATAAATCAGTAACAAAATCAAAATTAACCACTCCAGGTATACATGCAGTGATGATGCAATTTGTTAAGCAGTGCTTGTGTCCAGTATACATGATCTGACATGAAACTGAAATTTCTCACTTGCATGTTGTTATGTTTTTGTAACAGACCTGGGTGTTTGGTGGCCACAGAAGATGAAACGTATGCCTCTCTGCAGAATTAATGCATGTGAAATATATAATCACTTTAATAATACAGGAAATTTTGAGAACTATGGTATTAATTTATGCTGAAAGAGGTGGTTCCACCAGAGTTCAGATGAGTCACATTCTTGGGAAAACACAAAGAAACTTTCTTTGAAGGTTTTATTCTTCACATTCAATTTAATCTGTGGTGAAAGAGAGCATGTGGAATAAACTGCCTTTGGTGTCCTGAGCCATGTCTTACCGTAGCTGCTACCAAGTTTCACTTGGGAAGGGAGGTTTAGGAGCTCAGCCAGTGCAGCTATCAGAGTGCCTATCTTGTTATGTCATCTCTAAAATACCCTTGTACAACATATTTGTTCCTGATATGTAAGATTTCTGTGATGTTCAAGTTGTTGCAATTTATTCATTGAATATAATTTCTCAATGACTTAAGAATGTGACCTGCACATAGAGCTTTGTGTAGTTCTGTTGTTAAGAGTCTGGTATTTTTCAAAAGTGCTAAAATCAAATAGAAAAGTAACTAACATTGCTAAAGGGAGAACTATACATAAATGATATCCCTCTGGAACTGATAGGTAAGATGTAAAACATCCTGAGGAATTCTGTATTTCTTCATTTAAAATCTTGCTATATTTTGTTGGAGATAGTACTGACAAGCACAGAAAAGACACGCACATTAGAATTGAAAAGGTGTATTTCATGAACAATAAACTCCATCAGCACAATTTACCACGGTATCCCGGGCTGATAGATTAAGAACTCAGTAAAATACTCTGGCAGGTTCAATAAGTGGGAACGGTGTCATTATAGCTGTGATGGTCCAAGAATGCAAGGGAGGGAAACACGTAGGGAGCAGTACATGCCTTATTGTAGCTGCTGGAAAAAGCAGCGTAATTTCTCACCCCAGAAGAAAGTCCTTCCTGGGCAGAGGTCCCTTTTCACTGGCGAGGTGGGGGCCACAGGCGCTCTGCAAAGAGCAATCACAGCAGGACCTGAGGGCCTGGCTCGGCACCACGGACTTTTTGGTGACTTGCGTCTGACGGATGATTTCTGGAGGTAACTGTGTCAGCCCATGGGAGTGCGATAATTGCTAGGTTATTGTTGCTTATTTTCATTGCAGTGCTTAGAAGGCTGGTGCTGGTACAAGAGGAAAGAGTGGTGATTAATGGCTTTATGTTGAAGTCAATGAGTGAAACCAGACTTTCAGTCCTGACGATCGGGAGGTCACCTATATGCTTCAGGAATCCAGCAGCTAATAATTAATTGAACAACATAATTAAGTTAAACTTAGAAAAAATGTTCCCCACCCTCCTAAACTGAAAGATTTCTGCTTCTATTTCAGACTGAAAGGAGAGCATTTTTGCTAGAAAGCCTGGCCAATATCACTTCCATTTGACAACGTTGTTAACCTGGTTTATACCTATATTGAAAAAAGTCTTCCTGGTATGTTGTGAATTTGGCTTGTTTTCCTAGTACCCCTGTTTCTTCTTGTTGATTTCCACACTCACAGAATTAAATACTCCAAAACACAGACAAAATAACCAACACAATGAAGAGTTTGTTTTAACTATCATGTCAAAGAAGCGTGTAGCCAAGACCTTTTTAGACAAGACATTCATACAGTCAGTTCAACAAGTACAAAACAGTAACCCTGACACTGTGATCAAAGGATTCTCATGAAGCCCGTGCTCAAGTGGGCTCAATACAATACTGGGAAATAAGAAGCCATTGCTTGGAAAAAGTCACTTTTAAAAGGAGAAAATTCACTGTGTGTGTACTTGTAAATGAATTATGCCTGTCTTTTTAGGTGCTTATAGAGCCTTCATCTCCAGAAGAGGTAATGTAATTAAAGTTAACCTGTGACCAAAAGCCGAAAATGTACTTTTGGATGGAAAGATAAAACAATCATCTGTAATGTACAATATATTGAACCAGATAACAGCATTTGCTTCAAAGCTCAAGGACACCACAACATCTATAATTAGAAGGGCTCTCAAAGGGCAGAGACAGATTCTTTCAATTGAGGTAGGTGACACTTCTTTTAAAACAGCCCCAACATGAAAGTCTGAATTCTTTTTAACCCTTTAAGGAAAGTAAGTGAAAGACATGTACAGCCAGTTCTGCTTCTGACTTCACCATTTCAAAGCACATACACACCAGTGAAAAGTCAAATGGTGCCGCCAATAGCTGTATTTGGCTTTTAAGCTGTAATTTTGAAGTTGAATGCTGACTGAATGAGGTTTCCAACCTTAATTTATTGAGGTGTCTGAGCTTTTACAATCTTTCTGGAATTATTTCCTCTCCGTTCTTGAGTGTGCCAGTAAAGATTTCCTTTTTTTTCCCAAACTGAAATACAACCCCCTCATGTCATAAAACTGATGGACTACAACAGAGGCTAATCCTGACCTGGGAGGAGGCAGCTTACAGAAGGAAACATCCATTTATTTAAAGGAGGGCCCAAGAGAGGCTGCGTCTCCCTTCTAAACACTAAAGGGTGAGTGATGGACATCAAGGTTTGAAGCCTGTGCATAACAAGCAATATTGAAATGTCATATATTTTTCTCCTTCTGCTTTCCTTAAGTATTTTAAGCTTCTCCTGCATCTGGATAATTGAGATTCCCAAGGCAATACTTCCCTGTGTGAGTCAGATACTGGAAGTATCTGTGAGCTCATAATGGGATCTCCATCTTCGTGCAATAAAGTGAAATATCGTGACTTTAAAAAGCTCATGATTTTGATTATTGAAGTATTGTCCCAGTATTATCTGCAGCACAGCCACCGTGGTACAAGAAATAAATTCATCAGCTGCAAAGGGCATGTGAAGCTAGCAGCTGAATCTGAAACAAGTTCCTGCAAAAACACACAGTGAAATCCTACCTGTCTTTCTGGAGGCAGGTTGATTTTAGAGCATAAAATAGATAGAGCTGTTTTAATATTAAACTGTTGCTATGCTTCTAATAATTAGACTGATGCTATCAACCTAACATAGTATAATAATGTGTGTTGCCTTTATATATTAGTCCTTTTTGAAGCTTGCACATTATGCTGCAGCGTGCTGATGGGACGCAGGCAGTTTTGGCTAGCATCCAGGAGACTGCAATCTTCAAAAAATGTTTTTCTTAGTACGAATCGATAAGTAGATTCTGTCTAGAATGGTGGAGACTCTAGAGTGATAGTGTTGTAGCTCCAGTGGTCTAAGAGTGCACGTGAAGCAAGGCTTCTGGGGAAGAAGTAAAACTAGTCCTTGGGAAAAGGAGGCAGACTTTTGGCACAACAGACCTTCTTTTGGGAACACCGTCTCCTCTTCAGGTCTGAAATAGAAGCAACAACCCAGTTGCTATATAAAGGTTGAGTGCAATTTCAGTTTAATTCCATCAGTCAATTAGACAAATCTGAAAGGAAACGCAATTGGTGCCTGGGGAACAGAGCAGGATTTTAGCAAGGAAAGAAGTGATAAGGTCATTGTCTCCCATGGGAGAGAGAAAGAAAAAGACTACTGATTATCACCTGTGGAACACGCAGATACAGACTGAAATAAATGAAATTCTAGCA
Source organism: Dromas ardeola (assembly GCA_013398915.1). Lineage (NCBI taxonomy): Eukaryota > Metazoa > Chordata > Aves > Charadriiformes > Dromadidae > Dromas > Dromas ardeola. The sequence continues at coordinate 586,241 of VYZM01017340.1, read as the reverse complement.
ATTATCACAGCATGCTAATATTAAACTGTACCAAATAGAAATAATTTGAATTGTCATATGATTAGCAAACAAACAATTTTATCTGTGTAATGTAAGAAGCTGGTATAATCATTTGAGGGACATATTAAATACTGAAGACATGATTAAGGTAATTGTGAAGTGAACTAATCTTTCTAAAGTTTCTTTTTTTCTCAGGAAGAGTTAGAACTCCTGCATGTGGGATACTACATGGGGATCCTCACACTCTAGGGAGGTTGCTGAATCTCTCCGTTCTTTTCCAGCCAGTTGTAGGGACAGCTGGGATTAGCCTTCAGTATCCAAGGTATTAAAAATAGCTCTTTTCATCCACACCCATGCCACAAGGACATTTAATTATCCCATCATCCAGAAACCCAATTGGATTTCAACGGCATCAGTCCAAATGTCAGCCCAGGTGCTAGGGAGATGCAAAGAGGTGCTGGCTGGGGTTTGCTTTCTGCAGCTCAGTGCCGGGTGGTGAGGCGGGATCACTCGTCCTCAGCCAGATCACCCCAGACCCAGGGGATTTCACACAGCATTTGCTGCTGTGCTCAAAGTTGCCAGTGATGGTCTGCAGGTGTGGTACAGAAAGCATGTTCCCTCTGAAGCCCCTGAAATAAGGATAATAACTTCTGACGGGTCTTGTGACTCTCTCACGTAGTGGACATGGGTTCGTGACACACTAAACAGCTGGAGAAAAATTTGTCAGAGCTGGACTTCAGCTTACAACATCTTAAGATACATAGACCTCCTGCATTGAGATTCACAACAACAACAGTATAAAGGCTGGATGTTTTTACAAATAGGTTTGAAATTATCTAACAGTAAAGTAAGGGGCAAAAAAAAGGTAACAATACAAAATGAGGTTTTTTTGTTCCAATGAAACAAAAGTAAGGTAATAATAAAACCACTGTTCAGTTTTGCACGCAGGTCTTCTTTTCATTCACAGACAAGAAAACTCTTTACAGAAGGAAATAAGAATAATAAAATGGAAAACACACTAGGCCACCTTTTAAAGTCAGTTTTAATTGCAGAAATATCATCTTTAATTGCAGAAATAGCCTGAACTCTGAGGACGTGTAATATGATCATCTTTTGCTCAAAGTAATTAGATAAATTCAAAAAGAGAGGTGATTAAAGGCATATGTGAATTAGTCATTGGACTCTCTAAGAACATTCCTTGTCTGTGCTGCAAAGGAGCAAAGCATTTTTATGGAAGTGAAATAACACCAAGTCCTAAGATGTCACATGAAGAGGAACTTAATTAGCAGTTAGGATGACTCCTGGTCCAACAAGACAAACTGGTCATGGTCATTACAGGTGGGGCGGACAAACTACTAGACAGAAGAAACAGCCCATGCCTTGCCAGTGATTTACACAACTATTTGCTAGCAGACTCTGAATTCACGAGGGTCTTTTTCTGCATGCTGGAAAGGTTATAAACAGCTCCAGCGCAAACACAGCCCTGACAAATTTATTCTGAAAGGCAGTGGGCTTAACAGGGTAACAGTGGCATCAGGTCATATCCCTAACCACGTCAGAGTGGACTGTCTGCAGCCTTTTCCATTATCCATCTGTCAAAAAAATAGGTGTCCTCAGTTGCTTGAGAGACAGATACAAAGCTGCTAATTTCACCAGCGGTAGCAACAAGCAATGAGCAGACTTTTTCTGGACCCTTCCTGACCACTTCACTGCCTCAATGCTGTGCTCAGTCCCACGTGACATTTCAGCTTTTTGCAGCCTGTGGAAAGAGCCAAGACACAGAGGAACATGCTTGTTATAAGATGGTTTAGAGAAGAATTAAAAACTGGACGTGAGCAAGTTTTTTCAGAGACTGACCATTTATCCAAATCTTGGCCCACCACAGTGTACCCACTGGCTATGTTAGATGGTCAGAAAAGAGGTACTAACCATGTCTCCACCATCACAGTCCTGGAACCTCGTTCAAGGAATGGTCCACGGACAGGAGTAAAGGCCAGGAGACTCTGACCTCAAAACTCTGCGTCATCCAGGCAGGCTGCGTGCCAGGAGCAGAGACAGAGGTCGAAAACAGCTTCTTGCTGCTGAGGGAAGTCTTGCCAGGAATGACAAGTGAATATGGAGCAGCAGCTTCCAAGGAGGATGCCAACAAACGGGTCTGAATACCAATGATTTTCAGGGCTAGTGACTCACTCCAAGTGATGGGCATCCTGGCGTGAAGAGCTGTGGCACAAACCCCGAGAAGCCAGCGACTGCCTGTGGGACTGAGCGCTTGGTTCGTATTTATGCGGCAGCTGAAATCACTGTGCTGAGGATAACCACGCCATTTGTTTCGGTTGACTTGTTAAAGCAATCTTCTGTTACTAACCATGCTCCCAAGCGGTCGCGGGAACCCAGTGCCACCATGTGGCACCTTGGCCAGGAAGCCATGCTGGTGACTCCCCTGGATACGTGCCGGAGGGACAGAGGTCCCCACTGCTCTGCCACTGTATACAGGGGAGGAAGGGAAGGTCCCCCTGTCCTCCCTCCTCTTCTCCTGCCAGCTCCCCAACTGCATCTGAATTTCCAGTGGCAGCTGGGTCCACACTCGCTGTCCATTTGGTCCTGCCAAGGTGCACCCCTATCCTCACCAGACCCTATAGATCCTGACGTGGCCTCCAGAGAGACAGATGTCTTACAATGCGCTCTCCCGGCAGAGGGTAATGAGTAGCACTTCCCTAGAGGTAACACAGATGGAATGTTAGCCCTTTGTCAGTCTTTAGCACACTGCCCAAGAGAAGCAGAGACCATTTTACATTACTTATTCTTCCTGAATTCGTTCTTGGAAACAGTTGAGGAATTATTGCTGAAATATTTCAAAAAAACCTACCTAAGGCAGAGGCAAGCATGGCAAATTTCAGCTTGAGCAGTTCTGTGTAGCGATAAACCAATGAAAATAGGGCTAATGGCAAATATTAAGCAACCTTAGCCACAGGCAGTTTTACTAGCTCCAGCAGTAATATGTGGTGTTTTTTCCATAAATACTGCATTGAAGTGCTGTTTCTCTCTCTGCTTTTTTTCAGCTAGCAGCAAAACCCAAAGCAAACTTTTCGGTATGCACAACCCTAATTGAAAGTAAAGTAAATTAAATTAATTCTAAGCAGTGCCAATAATAGCTACTAGTTATTCTGCAGTAAAAATACCAGTATTTTATCAGTGTTTAATAACTGTTTTCCTGCTGTTTGCAATTGCAAGAAACTTCTTCCAGTAACAGCACAGTATTTCCCATGTAATTATTCAGCAGGCCCCAAATGAGCAATATATAAAAAACATGCTAAACAGAATTACTGAAATGTAACTGTGCTGCAGAGAAACAGATATAAAGGAGGAGCTCTTTCAATTTCCCTTTGGTGACTTTGCCTTAATCTCACTCCCGGTGAAACTCTTTTGCAGGAGTTTCAATTCAATGATTTTCACTGTCACTGACAAATGGAAAGGAAGATATAGTGGTGGATAGCAGGAAGATATAGTGGTGGGTAGCATCGAACAATTTCTAGAGAATATACTATATGCACTTAGCATCTTTAATATTTATCATTTATAAAAATAATTTGTAATTTTTCTGAGTCTATGCATTGCCTGGGAAAAATATTTAAACCATTTATACAAAACCCCTGCATCTCTGGATGCAAGTATCCTGAATTTGCAACTAGGTTTTTTAGGTAAATTATGATCAGATAATATGTTTATCTAGAATAGTTCTATTCAAGTATTTTTGGAAAAGCTACGGTTTTACAAAAAAACGAAAGGCTGATCCTTCAGCTGGCCTATATTCTTACCCCAGTGTCTGGATTAATGGTACACTTCGTGTGCCCTTACGTTTTACGAGATTTGTCAACTTAAAATGAGAAGAGTTAGGAACGGTTTCCTCACGAAGCTATCCAGTAACAAAATTCCTAGGTTTCATTGGCAGAAAAAGCAAAGAAAGTATTGGTATTGTTGAGCCTGCACTCATGTGTTCCCAGCTGGGGACACAGCGGCTTGCTCAGAGCTCTTTCTCTGCAGAAGACCAGAAGGGCTCATAGCACAGGAGACACTTTCAGTACGTGGCCTGCTTGGGGAAGTGGTCTTCTTCCTTCAGTGATTCGGGAGTTTGTAATATCGGAATCACCATCCTGGGAGATACTCAAATCTGTCTTTTTCTTCAACACTCTAGCAAAAAGATTTTCTTTGGTTGCTGCTGAACAGAAATACTGAGAAAAAAAAATTTGAGTGTTGAAAGATTTTGTATTGACAGAGTATCTCCCAAGTTGAAAATAAAAAATAGATTCATTCTGGTTTATTGAATATTCCTCAAACACTAGTTAAATGTCGGTTCAGCCCCAAACTGTATTTCTCCTTCATGGTACCCTGCTCTATTTAGAAGCCAAATGATCTTATTGTCTCTCCTGGTGAGCCCAGACTACGTGAGAGAATGGAGACTTATGCAACTCCCATGGGCTAACATGCTGATGGAGAAACAGCTTTTTATACCAAAATCATTCTTACAGAACTTGCCCATCCAATTCCAATTAGAAGTAGGAAAATTTTAATGAAACAAAACCATGAATATTTTAAAGACAATAGCCTGCTGGTAAAGTATTTCAATTCAGCTCTTCTGCTTCTCATTTTTTGCCTACCCTCCAGCCTTTGCCAGTGCCTCTCTGAGGGGATGCAGAGATGCACGAATTGTAGTCTCCCCTCCAAGCACTGGCTATGATTTCCTCTCAGCCAGCTGTGGTCAAAAGACTTGCTGGGGATACAAGCTCCTTCTTGCAGAACAATATTCGTGAGGTCCTGCCAGAACAACTAGACTTATCCCTCACCACTCCATAGTCACTGGCACGGATTTGTGGTGAGTCATTGCTGCCAAAATAATCCTAAATGGTAGCTTACACCTACAGCTGTAAGAGGTATTTTCACTTCAGTGACAATGCCATAGTTTTGCCCTTAATTTTATCGATCATCTCCATAGTAAATACTATGCAGTACAGCTTGAGTTTGCAGTCATGATCAAATGTTGTTTTCATAGGTGATATTAATACTTAAGGCTGAAACTCTAAGCACACAAGCATGTTAGACATCTCAAAGCACAGATAGCGCCTAGGGAGATTTATAAACTTGTCTTAATATGGTAGGTGCCTAACTTCCACAGGAATTAGACAAGTTAGGTACTCAGCCTGCTTAGCTGTTTTGATACACACTCCTCAGTGTGTACCTACGTTGGCAGGTCTCTAGATACATTTAAAACCTACTCCATTAAAGCATAAATCTCCTTAGAACCATTGAACTTTGCCTATTGTAGGACTATCTCCTCAAGGATATGTAGGCATCTCTCTGCTCCTTCACCCCTTGAAAGCCATGTGGAATTACATATATATCATTCTGTAGCCTTCAGAGTCTGGGCTCTTGTGCATGAATTGGATCAGAAATTGGAGCTTCTTTATTAGACTATATCTGGATTTTTTTCAATTAAAGCAAGCAGGCTACAAAAATGACTCTAGTATTCTGACCTACTAGCAGAAAATTAGCTGGAATGTACAGAAATATATAGTTATGAATAAAAGTCAATGAAGAAAAAAGATTCTATTATACACCAAAGTGATCATGAGCAGTAACAGCTACTTGCTTTAGGCTCTTTTAACCACATTTTCCTATTCTGGTTTTCATCTGTTAATTTAAAACAAGTGTGCATTTTCTCCACTTGAGTCTCTTCAGTTATAATGGTTGCCATGGTTATCACAAGGACAATTTAAATGTAAGGAATGCACAAAATTGATTTTTAGTGGTTCATTCTGGAATATACTTAAAACTCTTGAAGCCTATGGATGACAGATCTGGTTAATGAAAGCTCTTGGCTCAGTCACGTTTCATGGGTTTGTTCACACGGACGATTGAGAGACTAATGGTTAGGGCACATTCCTGAGAGACGGAAACCTGCATCTGGCCCTTAAACTGACTGTGTGTTTTACACCAAAGAGTTATTGTGGGTTACAACCCAACAAACAAAAGAGGAGATATAATCCTGGGAACAGGCACGAGAGCCTAGGACTCTCTTCTCCTTGGTTACTACTTGCACCAGGTACATTCTTACAGAGGGCAGAATTTATTACTTCTGCCTCCTCAGCTGTGCCTACTTTCCATTCAGTGTACCTTAAAGGTTCAAGAGGAATGCGTTATAGATCAAGCTGGGGGGAACCAGGCACTTGACTAAGATGCCTAAAATAGAGTCATCTGGGATTTCTCTCTGCTGGTCCTCAAACAGTGCCCAGCCGTCCCTCTGCTTAAACTCAAGAATCTGAACATTTACTTTAGGACGACTCCTTCACAAGATGCTTATAATTTAGGTGCAAGCTTTACTTACATCTCTTGTAAGATTTGGCCCTAACTGCCAGCTGCCCCTGTGCAGACCCTGCTAGAGGTGTTTTCCTTTCCTCCTCCTCCCCTGCCTGCCTCCAGCTCTGCCCCATAGCCCTCCACGCCTGTGCTCACGGGCAGCACGGGTGGCAGCAGGACTTCCAGAGGTCTTACATTGCCATGAGGAACATGCCAACTTGAATCAGCCCCACTGTAGGTATTCCCTGTTAGACTCCCTGCAAGTCTCCAATGTCATCCCTGATTGCTGTCTTTGCTTTTATTTTTTGTTAACAAAAACCATTAAGCTGGGAACACTGAAATCCCCACTGAGCCTTTTGCTTTTCCAGAACTGCCATATTCAGCCTGGCACAGCTGTAATGAGAGTTTCAGAAACACAAAATCAAGCCAATGTAGTGAATTCCCATTGGAAATGATCACTGGCATCTATTAAGTTTAACATTATCCTCTGTCCAATATGAAATCTCTTGGCAGAAATGATCTAAACTTGTCTTCACTAAATATATTAGCAGAGATGGGGGATAACCCTTGCTAATAAATAGACTGTAAATACTCCATAGTCTGCCTGCATCTGAAAAGAACAAAGGAAATGGAAAACTAAGGAAAAAGAGGAGAAGAGGGA